>LN483800.1:0-99097 GCA_900002565.1 Culicoides sonorensis
AACAAAAAATAACATTTAAAAATTATTATTATTATTTAATTTTAATTTAAATATTTTAATTTCATTTCCGAGTACATTTAATAACAATTATAAACCAAAATTATACGAATCCGTCCGTTTCATACCACGATTCGATCAAGACTGAGCATATACACAAAATGAAAGGTTTTCATTCAGTATATTTTTATATTATTTTTGTATAAATGTGTACATTTACCGGTCTCACACACATAAACAACATGAAATTATACGATTATTTACGTGAATGAATGAATAAATTCAGCATGTGCATAAAGAAAAGAAGAAAAAAAAAGTAAAAAAACCGGATTATTTTATATTTGTATGTATGTATGTTTATTTATTATTATTATTTTATTTAATATTATAATAATATTATGGAAGAAATGAACGTATTATGTATGTTGTAACTCCCACAGGTAAATCTATTCTATGGAGAGTAGGTTTTTGTCGGCTTTTATTACATTTGTATGGTTTCCTGTGTGTACTTGTCCAATTCTAGCAAAGCATAAGATTTTTGGTTCATTTTTCTTGGTATACACACGTGAATATTTAAAATATATAAATAAATAAATTTGCATATAATCGTTGGTGTGTGTTGTTATTTGCACAAGTGCATAGAAACTCTTATTAAATGTTTTAATATTTTTAACATGATACAGTTAAGTCAGAAGTTTTTTTTTTGTTAAATTTTGTGTGTGGGTGTCATTTCTTATTAAAATAACAAATCAAGGTGCAAATATGTAACATAAAGTGTTTTTTGAATAATTGCTTACGATAATAATTACACACAATTTAATTTTTTTTGTTCTTTTCTATGTTTTTATAATTTTTTAGTCATATTTCTATCATAACTGTGTACATTTGAATTAAAAATTCATAATAAATTAAATTCTATTATAGAAAAATGAATATATTGATAAAGTTAAACTATTGTTATAATATTGCACCTGTAATAAATGTCATATTTGTGTATGTGTGTGGGACATTTATGTATATCAAGTGTTTGAGCATTTCAATTTGAATTAAGGTCATGTGTTTTTTTTCTGAAGTGTTTAAGAATAAATCGTTATTTATGATCAATTTTATGATTTTTTTCCATTATGATTGACAATGTTTTATGACAACCTCACTTGAGGCGATTGATTAATTTAATTAATTCTAATGTAAATGTGATTTGTTTATTTCATTTCATATTCATACATTGTTTTGTTTCGTGTTAATTGTTGTTTATGTTTGACATGATCTGAATTTTGATATTATATATGATGATGTTAATTGTTATTGTTTAAAATGTTAATATTCAATTATTGGTATTTGAATGTCTTAATTATAATGTTTAATAAATGTTACTTTTATTCATAACAGACTTTGACCATGTGATTGAGAAAAAAGGTTCGTCACTTGATTTCCATAAAGCTCTTTCATTATCAATTCAAGGAATAAAATTTTTCATTTTTTTTTATAATGATGAGAAATGTAAACCCAATGTTCGTACGAGCAAAATACGATTTGGATGTTAATTGGATTTGAATTCATCCCTTGGGTATGCAATGAATTTTATGTTAATGTTAAATTTGTATCTGTTAGTTTTGTGAAAGTGGTTGAAAGTATTGTTTAATTGAGTGTTGTATCAGATTAAGTTATATTTTCGTTATTTATTTAAGTTATATTAAGTTAATTATTTCGATATCACTGGGACTACATTTTTTATTGATCTCGCCCTGGTTTCTTTCTGATTCTGGATTAAGACTGATTTCAAAACTGTGATATTATCAATCAACCATTCTGCTCTGGAATGCAATGATTCATATTGATAGATGCCAAAAATTTTCATTTTAAGTCTTCATTCCATTTCATGATCTGTTGACTATATTTCTCTTTCTTGATTTGTCTATTGTAGAAAATCCTTCAGATACGACTCCTCAAAAAAAATCAGACGGTTTAGTTGGATCAAAATCGTCGTATTAACCCTTTGAGTCCCCGTGTCCCATATAAGGGACAAAATTTCAAGAATTTTTTAAAAGTACATTTCGTGAAAAAAAGGATTAACATTAACTTCCATTCCATTCTTACATATTTAAATTACATGAAAAAAAATATTTTGATTCCGTAATCACGGGAAATAGCCTGAAAAGTGAAATAATATGTTGACAAGTACTGTCGACAACACATTTTTATGACTTGTAAAAGTTTTGATCGACAAAAATAATAGAAAAACACATTAAAAAAAGTCGTGAATTTTTTTTTAAACATCGTTTATGGGTGTATTTTAAATTAAAATAATTGGATTTATGAAACAACAAGAGGAAAATTAGTTTTAAAGATGTTTGCTTCTGTCCCTTGTAAGGGACACCGGGACTCAAAGGAACATTTTTTGAGTGATGAGCACTTACAAAAATTCAAATTTGCAACCGTTGAGTCCCCTGGTCCCTTATAAGGGATAGATAATTTCAAGGTCAAGAAAGGGTCAAAAAATTCTGAAAAAAATAATTTAAGCTCTTTTAAGCATCAATAGTAAGAATAAATAATCAAAAAAATTCTAGCTCTCTTTGTTTTAATTCGGAACTGAAAGGGTTAATAAGATTATTCAGCTTTCCTTTTTACAGGCCTGATTTCCATGATATTTGATCTGATGACGTCACTTCATGTCTCAATTCGCAGAACTTTTTTTATCGTTCAAATTTCAACAAAAAAAAATATCAAAGGCCAGTGATCTCTTTCCTAATTCATATGCCAATTGTTTATATCATGAAACAATTGAACAAAGTAATAACAGTTACCATAAAAAAATAAAATACAAAACTAAAACCACAAAATTAAAAATGATGCATTTTTTTGGAAACAATAACGAGTAAAATATTGTTATTATTATAAGTTTTTCGTGAAATTCCCCCCAAAAAAATTCACATTCAAATTAATATCTATGCAAATATTCATCAATCAAGTCTGTAATTTTTTTTTTTGATCTTTTTTTTGTAACGAAGGTACAAGAAAATGAGACAGAACAATACATAATGAAGATTTACTGTGCACTTTTAACAATAAAATAAAATAAAATAATAACAAATATGATCGTACAATGTCATGTAAAATTTTATCAAATATGAGAAACGTGACACTTGTATCAATGAGCTAAAAATATGGTACTAAATTATTAGGTTTTTTGTTATCATTTTTTTTTTAATTTAAATTTTGAATGAAATCTGAATATTTTTGTCAAAAAAATAACATTTTTTGAGGGAATTTCGACAGAACAATAGAATTTTGAACAAAAATTTAAGTAAAATTTATTACCTTTCAGCATCACTACAGAAATTTGTCTTACTAACCCACATTTTCACTTCACTTGACTAGTGTAATGTTCTTTTTTTTTGATAAATATCCTTTAAGACACACCTCATTTAATGTTACGATGTGTTTATTGAATGAATTTACGTCATAACAATGCATTTTCCCATTAAAATTTAAATTAAAATAATTGATTGCAATTTAAAATGTTTCGTCTTCTTGTCTTGTTGTATCCGGCAAACTTTTATATGTCAAATTTTTAATGGGAACCGGTTAAAATTAAATTAAAAAAAAAATCATCATCAATTTCAAAGAAAATTTATATTTTTATTATCAGTTTAACACACTACTAAAATCAATTGCCATTTCTTCTTTCTCCTCCTCCCAATTTTTATGTTGTTGTTTTTTTTAATCTCTTTTCGCTGAAAAATAATAAAAATTTATAAATAAAAAAATAAGGTAATAATATAAATAAACGACTATAAAAAAAATCCTATAATACAATAAAAAGTAAAATAAATAACATAAAAAAAGACAAAATTTTGCTACATTTGTATGTTAATATGTGACATGTGTGTGGTGTGTCGTGCGTTGCGTATTTGTATTAAAATTATTTTTTTTTTATGTATTTTTTTTTCATTTTTGGGGACATAATAAGCCAATTCTTGAATTCAAAATTAAGAAATTCTTTTCACTCATCGTCAGTTAAGATTCGATCGCTGAACTAATCGTACGGCTTAAATTTCATTGATTTGGAATTAAATTTGAAATTAAATTAAAATTTTTTTTGGTGTTTTCTTTTCAAGGTAAATATTTATTTTTAACATTTAATCATATGTTTTCATAACTCATTTAAAGTGAAATTTTCTTAGAATGAAATTTAAAACTGCAAATAATGATGTGTGTGATAATTCAGATGAAAAATCATCTTGAGTAGCTGAGTAATAATAAAAATTGTTGACTTTTTTGACCACAAACTTATTTTTTTTATTGTTATTGAGTGTCAAGTGCAATAAAGTAAATAGAACTAATAATAATATTTCACACACGTACATTTAACATTCAAATGATATGATGAAATTATGAATAGGGTAATGACCTACAAAAAAAAAATACTCTAGAAAAGCAGAATTTGAATGATATTAGACAATTTTGGCAAGAACTTGTTCTGATGAAATTTCCAAATTTGATTAGTTTTGAATATATTATTCTTGTACCACCCACTTCATGGTGATATTTTTTTTTGTCAGATATCAAAAAAAATATACAAGAAAATACAATTTTACAAATTTTTTATGAAAGTGAACTTAAAATCAATAAAAAAATGCACTTCATTCAAAATTGCAATGACACAGTTAAAATTTCTTATTTGAATTTGAATATGAAGACTATGGACCACTTAAAAATTGGTAATTTTTATTTAAATTTTGGTGAAGATCAAATAAAGTAACGGATAAGAGCAAATAAAAAAAATACGTAATCATGCAGTGAAAAAAATAAGAAGGCGATGATAAAAATCTTTATATGATGAACTTCAAATGAAAGTCTGTTCCTTCCTGTACTCTAGAAGTCTAAATTAAAATGAATCTGCATCTTAAGACTTTTAGAAAAAAAATATATGAGTTCAATAACTGTAAAAAATTCAAATTCCAAAACCATTTTGATATCCATGCAATATTAAAATAAGACTTGAACTCAATCATAATTGAATGACCTTGTCATCAACTCATCATTTAATTTAATTTTACAAATATTTACAAGATAATTTGCACTTCATAAGCTGGAAGCACACTTGTTGTGTCATTTTTGTTGCAAATCATCAGTAAAAATTTTATTGTCTCTACACTTCTTGTTAACAAATAAGATGATTATTAATTTTCTACTCATTTTTTTTACTTTAAACTTCTTCTTACACACACACACATTTTATCACACACCTATATCATTAACTGTAGACCACAAATTATTTATTTTATGATTAAATCTTTCTTCTTGTTATTAAAAAAAAATCAAAATTATTCTACTTGGATTGAAAGTGCACAAAACTGGTGTCATTCGTTAAAAAAGTGTTGACCAAAAAGGACGTGAAATTTACAATAAAACAATTTTTTTTTTCAATAATTTAAACGGTAAATTTCATTTAAAATTTATTTTCATGTAAAATTTTAAAGTGATGTCACAATTATAAGAAGAGAAATTATTTTACATTTAACAAGGCGGTAATTAACCTTAAATGATATCAATTATCAGCCTAATATTCGTAAAAGTGCTAATTCTAATATCACGGAAATCTGATAAAAAATTGACCAAAAAAAAATTAATGAGAGAAACTTTGAATGAGAGAGATAGGAAGAGAGTGAGAGAGTTCATTAAACTCAATTCTAATCAAATTCAGTTCATATAAGTTTATGTTTGTTTGTTAATTTGCACATTGAATTCATTTAAATATTTTATTAACTTGTTTCATTTCATTTCATATTTTTGATATGATACGAAAAAATATAAAAATAAAATAAAACATATGAGTAATATGATTTTTTTGGTTAAATTCTATAAAAATATGCAAATTAAATTCTATAAAAAATTTAATTTAATGGAATTTCTCCTAAAATGGAACACTGTCAAGTCAAAAAAGTCGGAAAATGGCACCCGAACTCGCTGAGATACAATTTCATTCGAATTGAATGTAATTTTCAGATATTTTTTAAATGTAAATTGCATTTTTGCGTGTTTTTGATTAGCGCATTCAAATTCAAAAGACCTTTGACTGGATCTCACTCTAGCTTTTGACTTAGTTTGTGTGTCAATTTTTACGTGTTTTGTATTTTTATTACAATTTTATTTCATTTTTTTTTTACAAATTTATGTCTTATCATAAATATTTTTTAATAATCATTTTCTTTTTCTTTCAACATTTAACAGATTCAAGCTCCTGTTTAATTGCCATTTCTTTTGTGAGTCATCATCATGCGACACCTCCTCATATTTTCTGTCCTTGTATGGTCTGCAATGGCACTACCAAATGTTGGACCTCCAAAAGATTTCAATTTGAAATCATTCCTCTACAATTTTCGGCATCCAAAGTTACTCAATTTAGGATCCTTTAGATTCGGAGCTGCCCGACAACTTGAGGATATGAACAGATGTGACCTCCCCAATCCAAGCTATGAGTATGTTGGTGGAATGGTCGTTAATGCTCCTGATTGTGTGATTAGTGAAAAGCCGTTTGTGAATACTGTGGAAGAGTGCTTAAATTTGTGTAAAAAAGAAAGATTATGCTCAACACTGGAGTTAACGGAAGGAGTTTGTACGTTATATGCTATCAGCTATGACAAAAATCCAGGTAAATATTTGTGGTCGTTAATATGAGATTATGCAAATTTAATGTGATTGTAAATGTAAATGTGTTTTTTTTTCAGAGAAATTTGAGCAAAAAGAGGTTAAAGGTTTACATGCCGTTATTCAAAGACGTTGTGCTGAATCGACGTGTCAAGAACCATGGCAATCAAAGGTGTATGCTCAATATCGAATGGTAGATCACGTTGAAAAGATTCGTGATGGGTGTACAAAAGATGAGTGTATCGAAGCATGCATTAATGAGACAGAATTTCCCTGTAAATCCGTTAATTATGATCCAAATAACCAAACATGCGAACTTAATGGAGTAAATCGACAGAATATTGCATCACTCAAAGCTCTTGTTTATGATATGGGTAATTAAATGGAAACGCCTGGTATTTTGTAATTTAATATCGAATTTTAATTTTTTTTAGATACACTTTACATCGAAAATAGTTGCACCAAGGAACCATCAATGGTTTGCACTTACGAAACTCAACCAAATATGATCCCAAACACATTTGATGCATTTTATGTGGATGTCAGAACGGAAAGTGGCTGCAAGGAGAAATGTGATGCATCACCAATAAAGTAATTCTTTTCAATATTAAGATTCAAATAATAATTTTAAATAAATTTTCATTTTGAATAGGTGTCGATCATACACTTTTGGATTAGTTGCCAATATCCCAATGTGTTTCCTCACACATACAGTCAGCTCTGAAACATTGGATGCCCAAGAAGCAATGTGCATACTTTCAAATGTGAACACGACTGAATTGAAAAATTGTTATGACTTTGAAACTGTTTGCACGGCTGATGGTGTTCAAGTCACATTCCATGCTTCACGTGAATTTGATGGCATCGTTTTTCCACCAAATAGTCCATTCTGCCAACAACCTGTTGATAATAGCAATACTTTCACATTTACCGCTTCATACACAGATCCAAATTGTAATGTCATGTCTGATGGCAATGGTCAATTCTCACTTGAATTGCAATTACAACACTACAAAGCACAATTATCGGAACCAGATTTCATTATCAAAGCAGAGTGCGAGTATGCAGGACCACTCACTGAAGAACCTGACACTGAAGGCCCTTCACCAGGTGACCTTGTTACCGAAACACCTGTTACTGAGGAGCCTGATGAGTCGACACGTGAACCTCAAGTTACTCCAGTTCAAACAACGACTGAAACCGAACCTGAGCCAACAACAGAAGCCACGACACCAACAACAGAAGCCACAACACCAACAACTGAATCGACAACACCATTGACATGTCCTGAACCAGTCACACAAGAACCTCAGATTATCATTCAAGAAGCTTCATGTCCCGCGCCAGTTCAATGTCCAGAATGTAAACAACAAGGACCACCACGCCTTGGAATTACAGTGCTCCATAGAAATGTAACGGAATTAAAAGAAGATCCCAAAATTGGTGATCCCGTTGCATTGGCCTTCTTTACCTCAGATATCAATTCACCCTTTGGACCTAGAATCACAGACGTTGCTGCTGTAAATGTCAACGATGACAGTATCTTCCAAATGATCGATAAACGTGGTTGTCCAGCTAAACCATTCATTGCTGGTAAAATTTACAAGAAACAAGACGGACTTTACATGTCCGATTTTGAAGCATTTACATTCAATCAACTTGACACCATCCGATATAGAGCAAGTGTTGAATGGTGCTGGGGTGAATGCAAGCTACCAATTTGTGATGATGATGAAACTGAATTGAATAATCAGAATGACGTTTATTTGGATTCATTACAAACAAATCGATTGGTTTGAATTTTGTAACGGAAAAATTATAGAAAAGACTTTCAATGCATTTAATAGTATTTTATGATAAATTTGAAGCTTAAACAGAGTTAAGTTTAAAGCTGAGAAATAAAAAATATGGGTATAATTTATTTTTCATTGTGACAGGGTAATTTTAAGTATCATATTAAATTCAAAAATTAATAAAATTTTGTCGTAAATTATCAATAAAATTGTTTTCATGGATTATCTTCTAACAGATCATTAAATATCTTGCTAGACGATAAAATTATTTTTGTAGCAATAAAATTGAAGAACATATAAAAATAAATTTTATTCTAATTAACATATTTATGACTTATGATTATCTTCGGATACCGTTTTAATGTGATTGTTTTTTTCGGCAAATTTCGATTTGATTAAAGAAATTTTGACGATAACGCAAAAAAACTAAAAGAAAGGTAAAAAGTACCGGTCAATGGGGTAACATTATATGATTTTGCTACCCAGATGATCAGAGACCATTCAAGCGACGTATTTCCAATTCCTACATGTCCCAGATGGCTAATGAGAGTTTATTAAAGGTCACACAATTAATTATATTCAACTCGTTCGAAATGCGTGGCCATTGCGAGCCTTTTTCTTTGATTTTGAAGCAAATTTTCATCGTAAATCGTAAACACTGCAAACTTTTCGGAAAAATAAATAGTTCTAAATCATGCAGAAGTCATGTTACGAGCTTAGCCGTTGACTATGATCTGAATTGAGCCTTATGTTTTACTTTTTTACTGGTCATATTTTTACCCCGTTTCACGGTACTTTGCCAAAAAAGTATCAAATATTTTACTGTTTCATACCAAGTTCAACTAATCAAATAGAAAAATAAATTTCTATTGAGTGAGAGGGTAATAAAAAGAAAATTACGATGCTAATTTTATTTGCTGATTATAAATGTTTCATTAAATCTTATCGATAGACTCTCATACTGGATGTTGAATGATTTGATCTGATTTTAAGTTTGATGGGTTAGTAAAACATTTCTCTACCTCAACTAAAATAGTTTTTGATTGGATGTTGATAGAACATCACCTGTTTTTGTGGAAATATTTTTATTTTTTTAATATTAAAAATTTTTACTTATCTCTTTGCGATCTGACGTCATTCATGAGATAGATTGAATATCAAAACGAATTTAAAATAAAAATAAGAATAAAAGGAGAAGAAGAAAGACGATTAATAAGTGAAAGTAAAAACATATAAAATCACACGTTAACAATCAAATTTGCGTCTATTAAACTATTTTAGTGGTGTAGGTCAGGAATAACAAAAAACACCGAAAAAAATATTCAAGGACGTTACATTTAAATGTTAGATGAGATAATGAAAATAATTCGTTTTTTTATCACATTAATTTTACTTCACTCAAATTTTACGTTTGCTCGAGTAGCTCGCGATGGTCAATCCGTTTGGGAATATCAGCAGCTCCTACAAGAGCTTCAAGATCAAATTCAACAAGATCCCATTGTGACAGACTGTCCAAGTGAGAATACGGGATTTCAATTGATAAGTGAGTGAGTAAAATCGAAATTTAATGAAATTTTAATCAAATTCACTTACATTTTACAATGATTTCTTGTTCAAGTTATCCATTTTTATTGGCTGACAATTCAATTTTAAAACGTGTGCTCAACATTCCATCTCTGGTTGAGTGCATTTACCATTGTCGTGATAATGTTCGATGTACATCTGTAACGTATTTTAAAAATGTTTGTATTTTGAATAAGGTCAACATCAAAGATTTTCAAGGTAATTTTTATCTTTTCAAGGTCAAGATAAATTTGAATTGTAATTTTTCCTTTTCAGAACTGGCTGTCAGTACAGCAGAACGTCCCGGTGTCTATAGCTATGCAGAGAAAATTTGTCTTGAAGCTGCACGCGAATGTTCGGATGCCTGGCAAATTGAGAAGGTTCTTCATAAGGAAATGATTTACACTCAAGGTGACTTTGCTCAAGTCCCTGCCGAAACTTCGATGGATTGTTACAGGAAATGTATTTCAAATGATTTATTCAAGTGTCGATCAGCCGTTTGGATTGAGAAAACAAAATCGTGTACTATTTCAGTTCATAATCGAGCGACATTGAATGGAAATACCGTTTTGACACCAAATATTGGTAAAATTTTCATTATTTTTGCCTCGAATTTCATTTTAAATTTAATTTTCATTGAAATAGACGCTCAATACATGGAAAATTCGTGTTTCGAGGAGACCAAACGCCGATGTACTTTTGAACCACTCATGAATAGGATGGTAAATTACATTGACACTACAATTTCTGAAGTTAAGGATCACATGGATTGCCGGACGTATTGTCTTGGAGCTAATTATCCGTAATCTTACAATTTTACATTAAAAATTTTAATTAAAATTATTTTTATTTGTTAACAGATGTCGATCATACTCCTACAACCCTGAAAAGGTGTCTTGTTACCTCAGTCATCATTCTTCCTCAACAGTTTCACGTCGACTTGCATATAAACCAGCTGGAATCAACATCCAAACATTTGAATTGGTTGCGTGTTATGGTCTTCAATTGGAATGCTTAGCCGATCGATTTGTCGCTGAAATCACAACAAATCGTCTATTTAATGGGAAAGTTTACATAAAAAATTTCGAGGATGATTGTGTGAATGATGTAAATAATTCTCTTGCATTCCGTTTTGAAGTCAAATATGAGGATGAAAAATGTCATGCAAGGCAATTAGACAAAGGTTTCTTTTTAATCGATTTTGTCATCCAATATTTTGATAACATCGTCACATTTAACGACATTTGGCTCTCAACAACATGCCAATACGATATTCGTGACCAAACACTCACAATTCCCGATGATTTGGGTGTTTACGATATCAAACCGACAGATTATGATGATATGCTCTCACAAATGCCACGCATCGACCTAGCCGTTGTCTATCCAAATGGAAGTTACATTGCAGAGACATCTAATGTCGGGTCACTTCTCATTTTGAGATTTGAACCCCTCGAAAAAACAACATTTGGATTTATCGTTAAAAGACTCGTCGCCACTGACGCAAAAGATAACAGCACTGAAGTAGTTTTACTGGAAGATGGATGCCCAGTTCCGCCATATCTCGTGTCAGCACCATACCTTAATGCGAGTAACGTCCAAGTCGATTTCAAGGCATTCAAGTATACAAAATCTAAATTTGTACGATTTATGGCTGTTGTGGGTGCGTGTGATGATGATTGTAATCCAATACCATGCAAATTACCCGATGATGAAATTACAAATGAAGAGACACTCACAATAAGTCAAATAACGGATGCGGAGGATGATGGTTTCGTTGATTATGATACAGATCGAATATTTGAAGAGAAGATCGTCTTATCAAATCCAATTGAATTGACAGATAATGAGGAAAATGAAAATGAAAGTGGGAAAATCAGGAAAACCAGGTCAATTGAAGATGAAAATAGTGCTGAAAGTACTGCTTTCAAGAAGTCAAGAGAAAATGAGATGAAAGAAATGATTTATATCGGTAAAGTACAATTAAATTTACGTGAATAATGAAAATTTTAATTAATTTTTATTTAATTTTACAGGAATTCTTTTAACTGTCATATTAGCAATCGTTATGATTTTAGTTTGGGTCGCATTTTTCATTTCAAGGAGAAGGCTCTCAAGCTTTGAGTCAATTTGAAAGTGATTGTATTTGTTTTATTTATGAATTTTATTTATTTTGTATTTAATTTACTATGAAAATTATGGAATAAAGATTCAATTTTCAATATTTTATTACCATTAAGAACCATTTAATATTTATTTTCAAGGTGCTAGTCGTGGATGGTTAAAAAGAACAAAAGCCCGTTCGAGCTTGTTAAAGTCGATATTCAAGTCGTTGTTGATTTCAGTTCTGTAAATTATTCGTACAATGTGGTCATGAAATTTTAACGGTCATTTAATTTGAATCAACACACTTTTAAACTACCGCAATGCCCTCTACCAATCTGAATCACATTTTTGTATTTCTATTACGGAATTTCGATTGTCAAAAAAAAAGAAAAGTAGAAGAAGGAAAAAATATAAAAACATAAAATCATAATTTTATTAAAAATAACTAGTAATTTTCACTTTGCCTCTATTTTAATCTCCATAAATTAGCTGTTAAGGACTAGGCAAGATGTTGGCATTAATCAATAGAATACTAGATTGGTTCAAAAGTCTCTTTTGGAAAGAGGAAATGGAATTAACATTAGTCGGATTACAATATTCAGGCAAAACAACTTTTGTCAACGTAATTGCCGTAAGTATCAAATTTCTTTGTTAGAAATGACCTGATAAAAACAATAATATTTAAACAAAGAACTCATAAAATTCTATGAAATCAAATTGAAATCATAACATTTAATGATGAGTCAACTTCAATCCAATGTCCAATCACCTTATTCTTTTTTGTATGGGCGTATATATGTGTAAATTATTATTTATGCATGTCTATTCTTTTTATTATTTTTTTTTATAAAATTGATATGAAATGAAATGCATTTGAAATTCTTCTCCTTCTTCAATTTTACGTCGTAATCACATGCTTGTTATTCAATTGAAAGTAATATTGCATAAATGATGGTGATTTGAGGATGCTGGTATCAGTAATGACTTATCTCTTAAAAAAAAATAAATTGTATTTAGTCATCATTTCATTTTATATTCACATAAGAATCGTATCAACATTACCATTAACCTTGATATTGATTTTTATTTCTTGCCGAAAAATTACTTGACTATGCTAATTAAATTGAATGATTTTTTTTTTGTTTCTTTTCTAGTCGGGGCAGTTTAGTGAAGATATGATACCGACAGTTGGATTCAACATGAGAAAAGTGACTAAAGGAAATGTCACAATCAAAGTCTGGGATATTGGAGGACAGCCAAGATTTAGATCTATGTGGGAGCGATATTGTCGTGGTGTGAATGCGATTGTGTAAGTATTTTGATTAAAAGCACTTTAACAAACGATCTGTCCCTCGTTCTGTGTCATTTTGCGGTCATTTTAACTTCAAAACTGTCCATCGACGTCAAATCGGGTCAGAAATTGATTTTTAATGTTTTATTATATTATTTAGGTATATGGTAGACGCAGCTGATTTAGAAAAAATGGAAGCATCAAGAAATGAATTACATTCACTATTGGATAAGCCACAATTAGCTGGAATTCCTGTGTTAGTTTTGGGAAATAAACGTGATCTGCCTGGTGCTCTTGATGAAACCGGGTTAATTGAACGAATGTAAGTAAAACTTTAGGGATTTAATGGAAATCACAGAGCTGTCTATTTAGTGTAAAGTGAGCGTTCACTCACTAAACGCTCTGATGCGTCCTTGAAAATTCATAAATTTAAATTTCAAATTATATTTTCTTAATTTCAGGAATTTATCTAGTATACAAGACCGTGAAATTTGTTGCTACAGTATTTCATGTAAGGAAAAAGATAATATCGATATAACATTACAGTGGTTGATTGCTCATTCAAAGAGTCAAAGTCGTTGAATTAAGAATCTAGGCATATAAAAGTGAAATCACAATTAGGATCTACATAAATTTCAAATGAAAAACAATTCCTACTTTCAAAACCTAGTTACACATACACACACAAAAACACATACACAAATCCAATCCCTTTCTGTCAACCTGTCAAGCTAAGCCAACGATTACATTTAAATTTAAATATAAACAAAAAAAACATTAAAAATCGTACTGTGTCCAAATGTCTATCATAAAAAAACAAAAAAATGCAAACATATTATGATAATTTAAGTAAAAATTTAATTTCATTATTTTTTTTAAATTTAATTATTATTTTATTACTTGATTAAATTGTAACTGTAACTTTAACATTTGATTTGAATTTAAATTAAAATTTAATAATGCTGTGCAGAAAAAAAAATTAACATTAAAAATATTATAAAATAATCATTAAAAGTGCTATTTTAATGTTAATAATAAAGATAAACTTTAAATGTTTAAATTTTTGTGAGCCTATTAGTTTTTTAAGGTAAAATTATTAAATGATTAAAAATTTATTTAAAAAAAACAATAAAAATGTAATAATTTCCATAATTTTTGTATACTGATCCCTTTCTTAATGTACATTGATTAAATGATTATAAATTTTAGAATTGTTACAACATTAATTTCATTTTTTAAATAATAAAAACCGTTAAAAGCAAGCAAAAATTGTTATCATCAAATATAAAAAAAAAATAAAATAAAGTATATTAGGATTATGAAAAAATATTTAATTTGACGCGAGATTTTTCACTTAAAAGTGAAAGTAAAGGAAAAACATTGAAAATCGCCTATGATAGATAAAAAATGGAACAAAATTAGGATTATGATACATTTAAAAATGAATCTAATGAATAATAAGAAGACTCTTTAATCTTAATTAAATAAAAAAAAATATCAAAACATCATCCATTAAAAAAAGCGCTTTTGGATAAAAAAAAAATTTAAATACAAAAAAAAATAAAAAACAAAAAATCTCTTAAATTTAAACAAAATTTAACAAAATTCAAATATTAATATTAAAAAAAAAAAAATAAAATAAACTGATTATCTTATAAAGTATAACAATGTTTGTAATAATAAATACATAAAAAAAAATAATAATAAAATAAAGAAAAAAATGTTAAAAGTAATAAAAAAAGTGAACTAATTGAAAATGAAGCTTTATTTATGAATTTAATCATCAAACGAAAAAGTTTTTTATATAATTTAACATTATAAATGTATAATTTGTCTAAATTTTATTTTTATATTTTGCATTATATACGTAAATTGTATTAAATTTTTTTATTTTTTTATAATTATTTTTTTTTAACTTTAGACCACATTAAATGCTGATTAAAGCCAATTTTTTTATATTTCATGATAATTTGATAATTTAATGTATAAAAAAATAAAAAATTATTAAAAAACATACCATATTATATTACATTACATTATATTAAGTTTAAGCCAAAATAAAAAGAAAAAGTTTAAATATAAAACAAAAAGGAATATGAATTAAAAATACAATTTAACCATGTAGTTTTACCTTTTAAATGCTTTGAATATTATGAAAATGATAATATATTATATATTTTTTATGAATTCATCGTTTTATACAAATATTTAATGATAAGTTAATCATCAGTCATAATTGAAAATTCATTCATCGTACACAAATAATAATTTTGTTTTTGACTACTGGAATTACGTTTTGATTTGTGTTTTGTATTTGGGTGTGATGATATTTCATGTGACGATTTTGGATGATAATTGTTTTTGGAATTAGTGGATTATTTCTTTGTTTTATAATGATAGATTGCTCTTAAAAAGGGGTTCTTAGTACGAATGACCTTGGATTAAGTGCAAAATGTGATGTTTTCGCTTCAAAAGGAGCTACATGTGAGTTGATATTCAATGTGATAGCGAATCTGATTCAAATTGTTACGAATGCATAAGAACGAGAGTGAGCTGTCCATGATCTTTTGAATTTCAGCTTTGAAAAAATCTGGTCTGATCTTTGAACTTTGTGAAATATCACTGAAGTCTCATTTCGATCTAAAAATTTGTAAGAGCTTGCTTCCAAAAAATGCTTTCATTTCATCAGGAGGCATCATTCCGATACCAAGGAAATCAAATTGACATGCTGCCATCAATAAATCACTTTTTTTTGCTTAAATTCATAACTAAAGGAAGTGCTTCATAAACAAAAAAAAAACTGCTAATAATTCTCTCACTGTCACAAAAAAAAACATCCGAAATCATAAATTTAATCATGAAACAAAAAAATTCCTCAACACTCTCATATCGGAAATGAAACAGACATTAACTCATTCTCAAGTCAAATCATCACCTTCTTCATTAAAAACACCTTAAAATTTTAATTCGTCACAAATAAATGTATATCATAAGTATCTTCTTAAAATCCAACATGATTGTCGTTCAACTTCAAAAAAAATTTTTAAAAAAAATTCTATAATTTAACATTATTTATGAGTTTAATTTATGCAAAACATAACTCATGAATATAAACTTTGATTCACTTTTGTGCATTCTTAATATACTGTGTACAAAAAACCACCCGCAATGTTTTAATATCATTCCTGTGATTAGTATTCAATCAACATGCTGCATTTGAAAAGATAAATGTGTTCACTTTTAACAGTTTTATGTTTGATTTTATTTCTTTATAATAATATTAATTATTTTAATGTGTGTAATTTATAAACATAACACATGATTTTATTTTTTTTGGTTGTTACTTCTGGATTATGAATTTTATTCAATTCATGATTTTGTTCGTTTCTTGGAAAGTAATTTTTTTTTACTGTAGGATTATGAGAAAACAGAATATTATTGAATTTGTTTACAATTTACTTGTGATACAAAATTATTATTATTTGAATGATCCTCAATTATGACAAAGTTGCAAATAAATCACGTTTCAGCAATTTTTTACACTTAAATATAGTGTTAATAATATAATTATTATTATTATCATTGAATTGTCTACGTAGTTTACTGCAATTTTGAAGTTAATTATATCTGAAATTGCGTTTCATTGAAATTTTCTGATTATTTCCTTTTTAACGTGAAAATGTGGAGATTTGAAGGTGTTAAAGTGATAATTTTTTTGATATTCAACAGTGTGCGATTATGATTTCCTGAAATTAAGTGCTACTTTCCCATATCAAAGCTCTTTAATGGATCGACTGCATCCACGAAGACTTCTAATGTTGGCATGAAAAATGTTTTGTTGTTCTTCAAGTAAAATCGGACAATTACTTTGTAATACCCTTTAGGAACAACCTGAGTGTGAATATTCAGACGTGAATTAAGTCCCAAGTTTTATTTTAAATTAACTTACCTGTGGAATGACACGACTGATAAATTTATCCATATCAACATTGCGATATCCTTCTTCTCCGACATATGGACATGCATGTAACACATTTGGGAAATCTTCGTTTATGACTTTACGAAAATTTTCCAAAAACACTCCAAGCACATGTGGCTTCTTGAAATATCCACAAATATCTACATCGACATCTACCATGAATGGACGATAGATGACACCATATTTGTAAAATAACTTCATTTGAAGATTCATATCATTGCAAGGTTTTCTAAAGGTATAAAGGACGGTTGTGTTTCCAGCACCATCCCGTGTTGGCTTGACTTTGCAATAATAACTGCCATTGAAGATACTTGGATCATGTTCACATTTGAGCTTTTTGATTTTGACAGTTATTTCTTTTGATTCAATTGTTTTTGTGGAAAGTATGGAAAAAATTAGGACAAGTTTTGATAAAAGCATTTTGTAAACTGAGCACTGATCGAGTTGTGATTAAAATTTTAAATGTAAATGAGTAATTAAGGTTATAATTAGTACTATTTTTAATTGGCCATGAAATTGTGATCGAGTGTCTGTTAAAATATGCGCCAAATTATCTCATCAAAGGTTATCTATAATTCATAGCAGTGAAATGAGTCAGCGAACAGCATCTAGGAAGGAAATAAAAAGACGATTTCCTTTCTCTAGCATCCATTTGATTAAAGATTTTTTTGAAACTAATTTCATCCATCCTTTTTTCCTAGAAATATAGAGATCGAACAATATTTTTGATTAAAAACTGATAAAGCACCAATTGTTAAATTAAAAAAATTAAAGTCATGTTGGAAAAATTAACTTTAATTAAAAAAATAAAAAAAAACTATAATTTATCATAAACATCCGTTCTATAAGTGATAGATAGGTGCTATTCCAATTTAAGATTTTAACAATATGCCTAACTGGAAGTCATCATTAATCATGTTCAGTCATAGGATTTTGTTCACATGAATAAAATTGGTGGAGTTTTGAGTTAAGACTGGAAAAAAACTTAATTAGTTCCCATGCGTATACATTTCATATTTAAATTATAGTTTAGCACCTTTTTTTTCAATAATTTCAAATGAAACATAGATTCTTGTCAATATTTAGAGAGATCATCTTTGAGAACTGTTCAATCAGATAAATAATAATTATTGTTATTATTAAATAAGTTAGTGATGGGAGTTTTCGGTTTACAGAACCGTTTATAATCACTGTTTTATAATTGTTGGGCGCGCTGTAGCGGACTTGAGAACAGGAATGAGGTTTTTTTTTGTGAATGAGCAAATAAATCCAATAAATCCTCTTTGTTGTGACACTTCATTTGATATATACAAATACAAAATCTTCTTATTTATTTCAAAATTAAGCATTACAATTAGTTTTTCAAGTTTTTTCATCTGCCAACGACCACAAAGGTCCTTTAAGGCATGATGTTTTTAATTTTATTTATTTTTTAGGAGCCAGTCAGATTATATTTTTTTCCAGTATCCGTATCCATTTCATAACCATTTATCGTTCCAGATCGTCATCGTTTATTTAGCCGTTATATTTAATTTTCATTTAAGGATTACTTCAGAAATACTTTAGAATTAATTCGTAGTGGATTTCAGGAAGTTTTTTAGTTCTATTTTAAATTTTTTGAATGATTTTATTTCTGTTATTGTGTTTGGTGAGTTGTTGTAGTGTTTTGTACATTTGTATTTGATGCCATCTAATCCGTTCCTTGATGTTTTAACTATTGGGATTTTCAATTTGTTCTCTGTTGAATTTCTTGTTCTGTTGTTTGATATTTTTTCTAATTTAACTGTGGAATTTATAATGTTATTGATGGTTTGGTATGCAAATGTGGTGAGTTTTTGTTGATGAATTACATTTAAAATAATAATATTTGTTTAATGCGTAGATATTTCGAGTTGGTGTTTTGTTTGGTAGATGAAAGACAGATTTTCTTTTTTATGATTTTTTGAAAAAATAAGTTAGGGTAAGTCGAAAGACAGCCCACAAAAAGCCCAATGTAGTAGTGGCTGAGGTAGGTACACCCTTCTCTAATCATCATGATGGGGAAGCAGGGATGGGAGCTCCAAGCTAGAGTATGTGGATCCAAACATAGTTGCAACTATAAAAATCAAAAATAATCGTTTGGCAGGTCATTTGTCACGAATGAACCCCGACCGAATCTTAGCTGCAATATTCCGAAATGATCCTGAAGCCCACCGAGGTGTTGAGCGTAGACGTTTAGGGTAATGCTTTAAATGCAAGTTCATATTTACTTTTTTACTATAAACCGGCTCATCACACCAAAATAAAAATTCATCACTGATCAGATTAACATCTCTTTAACAACATAGTAATAATCATATCTCTCAAAATAATGATGAAATTAAAAAGCTTCCTCAGCAGGAAACTCAATATGTGTATTTTTTTATGTGCTATAATCGTTGTAATGAACATAAAAAAAAACATAAAATGGAGAAAAAATATCATATTAAATTTACAACTCAAGAAAAATCGACATGGATTTAATGGTAAAATATTTATCCAATTAGTTGTTTCTCATAGAAAAATGGGAATCAAATCGGATTTAATAATTATTTATGTACTTTACTTTACAATATCGAAAGAACTGTAATAATAATAATGATAATCCAATGTCAATCAAAAATCAAAAAGTAATTGCAATCATTTATTATTCTTTATTTATAGCAACCTACTCTCATTGACAATATGCAGTAATAAAAATGCATCAAAGAAACATCACTCAACCATGTGTCACTCGCTGAATTATTGTAATGCCAAACATGTTTTACTTTGAATTTTACTTTTCATTACAACTCTGAACAGTGAACACTAATAAGTGCTACTTCCATGTTCCATGCAATGAGAAAAAAGAAAAAAAAACATTAAAATAGGGAAGTCATGTAATTTTGCAATAAAAAGTATTGCATTTGGAACAAAATTTCAATGTAATTGTAAAGAAAGTACATTAAAAATAAAATTTAATATCTTTTTTGTCGTTTTTCATTCAAATTTTGAATTAATATTCCAATTTTGTAAATTTTACTCAATAAAATGAATAATTTGAATAAAAGTAGAAGTAAATATTTTTTTTGCATCAAACGCACCGATCTCATTATGCATTTTTTGTTCATCGTATTTTAATGTGTAAATAATGTGCGGTCTTTGTTTATATTGAAATTTTTTATTATTTTTCTCTATAAATTTAATCAAATAACCTTGCTTAGTTCCCTTTTACTGACTTTGATTGTTATTTTATTTAACTAACATCATTTTTATTATTAATCAAATATGCACCTAAACTCGGTTTATGATGAATAGATAAGTTATAAAACAAAACAATTAGTAATGCTTTTCTTTAATGATTATTATTTTTATTGCTGCATAAAATTTCAATAAAATTTGGAATAAAATTGCAACATTATGCATTTAAACAAAAAATGAATTTAAAATAAAAAGAAGCAGCGGTATTATTTGTATGCAAAAATTGAACATTTCTACATAAAAAAAGAAGAAGGGAAATTTATAAATCTTGATATGAATTGATATGAATGTGTAATAAAAAAAAATTTACTTGTAAATGATTGTGTGTGATAAAAGTGCAGTAAAAAATATGCATAGATTTTATATGATTAAACAGTAAACATTAATTTTTTATTTAAATTTGTTTATAATTTTTCTTTTTTTCATATATTAATACTTAAAACATCTATATTTCAAGCAGGTTGATTACGGGTGGTACTTTATTTATTATGTGTGAGGAATAATTTTTTTTTTCATAATGTTGAAGAAAAGTTATTGTAGAGAAAGCAGATTTTAATATTAAATTTATATCAAAGTAAAAGAAAATAGACAAGATCTGACATTAACGATTGTTTTATGTTGCGTAGCTGGTTTTTTCTTGCATTGATTTGAATTCATTTCCTGTGCTTCTAAATAAATTAGAAAATTGATAAGTGAGTTTTTTTTCTGATTTCCTGGCAATTACTACTGTGATGTGTTCTAGATTTATGTCAATTACAATTATAAGGCTTATGCAAGTAATTTTAAACAGTTTTTTTAAGAAAATTCTCAACGTCACTTCTCAAGTCACCTTACCTCCAGTTAACTCACTGGAATAAGATTCAATGTGTAGACCAAGCCTCTACGTGTATGAGAGGCTCGATGATGAGAATTTCCTTGGTAAATTTTGCATATTCTTCAAATGACCTGTAGAACGAAGGCGTTGCATGGTTGTAGATTTTTTGAGTTCGATTCAGGTTAGTGTTAACCTACCAGTTGTCTCTTGGGACTTGAGGAATGATCTTTCTCGATGATTTTGGATGTACCCGTCAAAAGAAACCAAATTTGAGACCACATCTGCTTGTTTAATGACCAGTTATTAAAAATTCCAGGACATTTATCACATAATTGTCCTGTAACGTATCACGACCATCAAAACCACATCAATAAAGTACCTAAATTGAACTTAATCAAGCAACATTCGTTCAAAATAATAAAAAACCACACACAGCAAAATCACTTTTAAATTTATAATAATAAAAAAAAAATTAAAACAACTTGTTAACGTCTCATCATTTGAATTTATTGAATTCCGTTACGAGACAATTGAATTGAATTGAATTAAATGTGCGTCAAAAGGAAGCAACCAACAAAAAGACACATAGAAAAATAAACTAAAACAGCAACATCAACTAACAGCAAAAAAAAACTAAAACATTGAATTACATTGAAGTAAAAGAAAAAAAAACAACATATAAGTATCACCCAGGAGTTGCTGTCAACCTGAAATTGATTGTCTTTTTTTATGTTTTATATCACGTATTGTAACTATACGAGCCACAAATTGAATTGAATTTGATTAACTTTTATTCCTTTTTCGTGGAATCGAACTTGGATTTGTATTTGTATATTAACAGTACGGAAAAAAAAGTTACAGAAAAAATGCAAGCAAAAAAAAACAAGTAAATTGAATAAATTTTTTTTAGCCTATTGATGAAAAAAAGTGAAAATTGGTGGCGCATACAATTGCCCATTTATGGTGTGTTATCAAGATGCAATTATACATAAATACAATTTTTTTCTTAAATTTTTATAAAATGTTAGACACTTCAACAAAATTCAATGAAATGTGTTATGATAATAATAATATTATTTAAAATTTTAATATTTTTATTATTAATATTAAAATGATTATTATTTTTTTTAAAAAAGTCAATAAAATAAATATATGCTCCGCCTTAACCAATCATTTCACTTTATCATTTATTAATATTTTTATTTTTACAATACTCATTCATGTAGAAATTACACATATCTATACATAAAAATAATACAAAAACAATATGATATGTATAAAGATACACTTATATAAAATAAACATATAACATATGCATAGATATTATACACAGTTATACATTTACATACAGTGATAGCGATTGTACAATTATTATTATTATTATTATATTTTGTTGTTTCCACCTACATACGATTGATTTTCTTTTATTTTTATTTTTGTTATTATTATTTTTATTTAAATTACATATAAAAATATTGTGTATAATGTTCATTTGAGATATATACATGATTGGATTCATAGAATATTATCAATACACATTATATTTGTATACATTTATATTTATGTGCAAGTTAAAACTAAACAAGATCATATTAAAATTATAACTAGAGCAGATACAAATTTTATTATTTTTTCCTTGTATTTTTTCCATTTTTTATTATTATTTTTTATTTATATCTGTTGATTGTTTCAATTTAAATATAATGTTTAACTATTGTTCTAACATGTATTATATGTTTATTGTATAACGTTACATATACAACATATATATTGAAAATAACTTTTTTTTATTACAATTTTATATTCATACAAATTTAATTTTTGAAAAATGTTTTACATATTTTTTTTTTTACATTGATTGCATTCATAAATGGTTGTAAATCGAAATGATGATGATGATGATTGTTTATTATATTATGTATATATTATATGAAACATAACAATAGAAGAAAAAAAACTTTAAAAATATAATAAAACTATTGTTTTCATGAATTCAGTTAATATTCCCAATTTATAATGTTATTTAAATAAAAAAAAATACATATATAATGATAATCATAATGATTTCTAAGAACATGATGTTAAATTTATTCTTATTCCTTATATAAAATGGAACAAAATTCTATTTACATAAATTGAATTGCACTTTATTTAAGTTTGCAACTCGAAAATATTGACATGAAATAATCATGTGACAATTCTCAATATTAGATGTTACAGGAAATAACCATCGTTATAACATTCATATATAATTTTTTATTAAAGTTATTATTAAAATCAAACAAGAATTATAATTAAAAGTTCATTAATTGTTAATAAACAATATAATTGCAATTAATAAATAATTTTTAATGAATTTTAAACATGCATACTATTCATTTGAACTTCACATGTCACATTTTTTTTTGTTTAAATTATATAAACTAAACATATTAACTTAAAAAAAAATATTATAGAAAAAAATTATATGTTTAAGTGTTAAACCTAATTGCATAATAAAGGTGGTCATGCGGTAATTTGTTATCATGCCTCTTGAAATATTCAAAGTGAAAATTCATAGTAAAAAAGTTTGCCATTTTTTATTATACAGACATTGTTTTGTGTTATAAATAATTGTAAGTTTTTAATGGAAAAATTAACATTCATACAAAAGTAATAATAAAAATGTATTTGTGTGACTGACGATGAATTATTGCCTCATTTTCCATTTATTGCCTTACCATTAAAAGTTGTGTATTATTGTTAAAAACTAGATTCAAACATGAACTTTTCCTTTTAACATTAAAACAACACGTGTGTGTATATGTTGCAAAATTTATACAAAATAATTAATAATAATAATAACTTATAATAATGAACCAGAAAAAAAATAATAAAGAAATAATTTTACTTTATCTGTTAAATTTAAACACAGTTTATAAATAATAATAACAATAATTCACTTATATTTCTCTATTATTTATTAACAATAAGTGAGTGAGAGTGACTTACAATATTTTTTTTTTATTGTTACTTTTATTATTATTAGTATTTTATTTTGACCGCGACAAATACTCATTATATTAACTTACATACGATTTAACAGTTGGTGGCGGTCTACATACATAATATACAAAATTTTTATCTTGATTCATACATCAGTGATTCTTATCACACGCATAATTTTTTTTATTATTATTATTATTTTATATGTATCTGTATGTAAATGTATGTCAAAAATACAAACATCTAAAATTAGTAAGAAAATCTATTATATTTTTTTTATTAATTTATTTTTTATTGTTGTTGTTGTATTTTTTTTTCCTGTAAATAGAATAAGTTAAAGGTAAAACTCTTGATTTGGTTCCGTTATATTCAGTGATGCCATGTCAATGTTGTATTCGGTTCAATAGAACCGGATTTAGAAAAAAGCGACTAAACCACATGCTCCTTCGGAAATGAAACCGTTAGAGTTTTCAAATTGATTGCAAACTTTAGACAAACTTTGAAGTTTAGCCTTTATATCTATCTACGTGGATGGCTTAGGATCTTAAAGCAAAATGCTCACTTAAAAGTCATTAGTCCCCCCTTCTTCAGTTCAAGTGTCAGATCCAGACTGACCTTTATTTCAAATAATCTTAAAAATAACATTTCAGAACAAGTTCTTAATTAAAATTTATTACTACAAACTATCTACAACTATCTAAATCTATTTCTTCAAACTAATACTATAAAATAACTACTAACTACTATACATAACAATTGTCTAACCCTCTTTCATCAGTTTTGAGGAAATACAACATCAACATTGTCACATGAAATACCAATACACTACGACACAAATTATGCAACTACAAAGATCCACTACCATCACTCATTACCGCTGGTATCTACGAAATATCGTGCAAAGACTGCAATTTAGTTTATGTTGGACAAAGCAGAAGGGCTATTTCAGATCGGTTTAAAGAACACAAAAGTGCCACTGAACATGGTCATATGGAAAAAAGTAGCGTAGCAGTACATATGTTGCTCGAACAACATAAAATCGATATCAATGATTCGCAACGTCTTAAAAATGATATTAGTCAACATAAACTTGACGCCTGGGAATCTCTTTTCTTGAAAAACTCATCAATACCACTTATCAATGGGATTCAGCCCTCATCACGTCTTAACTCTTCACCCTTTCTTGTATTGAGATAAATTAAAAAATACAACTTTAGTATACATCATATTGCATCATACAAAAAATAATTATAATTTTAGCGTGTGATGGAATTTTTTTTAAAGAAATTCCATGTTTCAAGAACAATAAAACAAGTACAAGAACATTTTAAAGACAGAAAATAAAAATTATATTTAATTAAATGTTTCTTATCTTTGTGATGACAATTTAGTGTCATTATAATTTAATAATTTTTATGTTGTTTCTCTTTAATGAACTATCATGAAGGGGATAATTTTAATGTTGAAGTGCTCAAATTATACTCTTAGTAAAATAAAATGAAATGTTCATTGACTTGAAAATTCTCACGATATTAAATTTCAGTTATTCACATTACGATAAATTATTAGAATTAAGTGTGGCTGTAGTGATGAAAAAAAATATCAAAATTGAAGATTTTTAAAATTAACCGTCAATTTAAAAAAGCATCAATTTAGTTTGATTCGTCACACCAAATATGACGACTTGTTTAATTTACTTGTACAAGTATGTTTCACAAGTAACTTGTACGAGAATTCACGAAAATTGTAATAGAAAATCGTTCAGAATCATTCGCATGAATTTCCATTCAAGTGACTTGTACAAGTTTCCTCGCCTAATGGAACATTTTAATCGAGAGAACCTTACACTCAATTACATGTCAACCGAATCGCTTTAGAAGCGTTGAGCGTTTAGAACCGTGAAACGCCGAGAAAAAATGGTTGGATTGAATTATCTAACAGTGCCAAATTCAACCCATTTTGTGTGCTCATCCTTGTCTAGGGAGCGTGCTGAACAGCTCTCCTTTCAAATGACACAATTCTATATAGAAATTTTGCATCATTATATATGAACTTCAATTTAGCTTTTAGTTTTGTGAAATATACAAAAATTGTATGTAAATCAAAGGAGGGGAAAAAAGTTCTATGCTACACACTACGTACACATACACGGTACCATAGAATATTCAAATGAAATGAAATTTTGGGGAAAATTTCCAGGAAATTCAGTTTTCAATGAAAATTTAGATGAAAATACTTGAATCATAAAATAAATACCTCATAAATAAATAAATAAGTGGTGCTTCAATGAAATAAAAAGCAACCATTTATTTTATTTTATCATCATTTTAATGAACTCAATATACATTTTAATATAAATACACAAATTATTGCTAACATATGTAAATCTTCTCATATACATGCCATATTGTACATTCACAAATTCCAATCAAATCAATAATTAACTTTCAGCATTGAAAGCAAAACTTTAATGAAGGTAAATTATGAGAATGTGAATGACTTGCCATTATTAACTTTGATTGAGTTATGTTTGATGGGTTATTTACAGATTTCAAATAAATTTTAGTTAATTTGAATCAGAAAACAGTTAATTTTTAATGAAAATTACAAGTCATTTTCTGTGATACATGGATTCACATCTCTGATAACTCACCTAGAACGTGGATCCAATTCAAATTACTATTCAAGATAAAAGAAATTTAAAACAGTGAAAAAAAAAGTAGTTTATAATACAACTTAAAATCCAATTGACAACCATTATGAAAAAACAGACAACGACACACAATAACATTCGCAAGACCAAGTGCAAGCAAACTGTGTGCAGCCCAGTGAGATGCTATTCGATTGTTCTTATCGTAATCAGATCTTAAAGATGTAAATCTCTATCTCTATAATATCTCTGTGTTTTTAAGTATGTAACTTAACTTAACCTTTAACGTAATCTGTATATCCGATATGTGAGGTAAAGGTAAGTGATGTCCAATATAAGAAAAAAATTTATAAGAATGATACAAAAAAAATCTATAACAAAAGAAAGATAAGTTTAATCTTTAATTGTTGTTTGTTTTGCCTGCTGTTGTACATTATATATTACAAGCGACGTATTTACATTTTATTAATCTGAATATTATTATATGGATGTTATTCATATGTATTTACACAGAGAGAGGATTGATTGATTATTAAATGAGAATAATTGGTTTATACATCATTCGTCTCAATGTAAAAGCTGTTTTCATACTACGATTAATTTACGAATAATAGTAAAAATGGTCTTTTGGGGATGATTTTCTTGAAGTTTCACGGTAACTTCACAATTCAGTGAATCGAAGCTCTTTATGAGATGAAATAACAAGATTTGGAAGGAAAAATTGAATCAACATGACTGATATCTGAGTCGAGCCTCCCCAAATTTTTATAGCCTGGGCGTTAAGAAATACCGTCGAACCTATTGTAAGCAAAACACGCTTCATGGAAACCAATTACAATTACCGCATGAAACACTTAATCCAATGAGCAACAGGGAAATCAGGGCTTAACGACCCCTCTCATGTGAGTTACTTACTGTTAATATTAAAATCTAATTATTTTTCTCATTGAACTAAAAATACTACCAACGTAAAAATATTGTAATCTGCGATATCAGCTAATTGCTGCAGTGTGGATTTAAAGCAACAGAGATGAATTTAATTCAAAATAATAAAAAAAAACGTGCTCTTCATTTTGGTTCTTTGCTTGACGGCCTCAGAGAGATTGCTGATGGCTGTTTTGCATTCCTATTTCTCGTTGATTTTGAATAAAAACATATCGGTCATTCCTTAAATCTTCATATAGACTGCGGGTGACTTGCGGGACGTTCTAAACTAGATTCAGATAGATTCAGGCGGTGAGCAATTTTTCCTACCGAAGCCACAATTAAGTCTAACTAGCAGTGTGATCTCTGAAACCCTGCAGATGGTTCACGGGAAGTTTCAGAGAGAAACATTTCACCGAAAATGCACTTAAGATAATCATTCAAGGTAACTTTTCCCAAATTTCTCTTCCAATTATTATTATTATTATTATAAAATTCAATTCATGAATGTGAGTTAAGTACAAAAATAAGTATATTTTATTTTTTAATATAATTATGTGTATTATTTATTTTTTGTTGTTGTTATTAAAGTTTTTACTGTTTAACAAGACAGCACCATGTTAAATTGTATATGCAAATATTTTACAAATGAATGCATCATTGTTGTCTGTCGCATTACAAAAATGTATGTTTTTTTTTTGTTGCAAATTGAAAATTGTTCAATAATATGTCAAGAATATTTCTTAGCTAATTAGCTCACTTATCCTCTTTTACTTATTGAATATTTACATTTAAATTGGACTGAACATTTTTTTACAATTTAATCATATTATAAAAGAAATTTCTCAATGAGGGAGATCGAATCATAAAGACACCCTAATCATCAAATTGGACTTGAATCAAATAAAAAAGACCACATAGAATCGAATCAATTGACTAAAAGATCACCCTTTATGTTTTTATTTTAATTTTTTTTTCATTTGAAGTTTAAATTCTATATTTATTTTTATTTTTAAAATAAAAAGTAAACAAATAATAACAACAACAATAATTGTTTTCACTAATAACAATAATAATGATGAGCGACATTGCCTATAGTAGCACTACAATTTAATATGAAATGTTAAAAAAATGGCTGACATTCAAATTATATTATAATTTTATAGTTGATGAAAATAAAAAGGTAGCCATTATAATGTTCAGAAGTACACATACATTATCATTATTTTTATTATTATTGTAAAAACATGCATAAATGAAGGTAAAACGAAGTAAATTACAGTGCAAGTTGATCATCATTAACTTTGAATTGATGTAACATACAAATATGCAAAGAACTTTTAAGTGTGCCACTTCTGATTTCATTGATCAGAGTAAAAAATTAAAAGGAAAATGCAATAATTATAATAATAATGAAATTTAAGGATGGCAAAGAAACAGTAACATTTAATGCATTTTTTTTTTAAATTCTATTTTTTGTAACACCGGAAACAGGATGTCTCATTGCAATGTAACAGGTTTGAATTGCACATTTTTTTGCATCTTACGTATGACATTTAATTAGATTTTGTTTGTGTAATTCGTTTTAATCATGTATTATAATAATGTGTATAATTATATTTTTATTATAATTTTATTTGTATTTATTTTAAAATTGTGTTTTTGTGTGACTTTTTGATTTAACTTATTATTATTTATAATAACATCATGATAAAATATCATCACTATTCTAATAGTGTTAAATTAATATAAAATAGGATGTGTAAAGTTACACAATTGCAATATAATGGATAATTTAATTATATACCAATGATGATGATTGTATATAAAAAAATATTTGTATGAAGAGTTAAAGTTAAAAATTTTAATTTATTATTAATGATAATCATAATTCTAGATGTACTTGATTACTGTTTATAATTATAATTAATAGTGTCATCGGAAAACTTGTCATTAAAGAGCCATTGAATACGATGATGTTATGGCGTGTACATGATGACGATGATTGTCGTTGTATAAAATTAAATAATCGCATACTATCAGCACAAGATCCGATCAGATTTATTTGGTGGCTATCAAAACAACTCTCAGGCCCATTGTGCATACTCGTCATCATGATCCTAAGGCCTAAGCTTTTATCCAGTCATCACAAGCAGTTGCCATCTTTATCTAACCTTTAACTAAAATTGAGTAGCCGGAAAAGGTAACATTTGAGATTGTAAAGTTTCATTTCTAGGGTGAACTCAGAAGAGAACCAGCACTTAGACGTACAGACGGGTCCATTGTGCATACCCATTATCATCATATCTGATGAAGAAGGAATCAAATCTAGAAAAACAACTAAAGAAAGAAATCCGCTAGACCTGGTTCAGTTCAGAAAAGTAATCACACTTCTCAGAAAGCTAAGCAGGGCAGACACCTTCACTTTTATGATGGAATCAATACTGGGGAAGTACTCACCCAGTGTGACACCACGCAATCTGGCATACTTAGGACATACACAAAGCAGATGTACAGCAGTCTCCTTTTGTTCAGAGCAGCACTTGCACATTGGATCTCTTGAGTCAAAATGACTGAGATGATAGTCTAGAGAACAATGACCAGTGAACATACCAAGTACAATTCTGAGCTCAGTACGGTTCAATCTGATCAGTTGTCTAGATAAACCGGAATCAGGAATCCTTGTTAAAGAGACGAGTCTGCCTTAGATTACCGGCCTGATTAGACCACCTCTTTTGCTTTCCTGTAAGAATTCATGCAGGTCAGACAAATGCTCAAAATGTTTACTAACGCATCATACAATCCACTAAAGAACAGGAACGAAACATTGAAGTCCAAAGTTTCTTATTCAAAATTTACTGTTAATTTAACACCACAAACATCTCTCAAGAACCTTAAAATGAGAACAGACACTAAATTATTCAAATTTTAATTGTGCCAACTTAATTAGAGCACTAATTCATTGTGATACAACTTCATATTTCATAATAATCATAAATAATAAAAAAATTATAACAATAAAAGGTCATCACCCTTCAACAACAACAACAAAAAAAAGCACTGAACTGTCTTGTCTGAAGAATACTTTCTCAACATAAATTCGGGAACTACACATTTTTACTTTTATAATTCCCTTTCTGTTTACTTTAAAAAAGATTCTTAATATGAACTTATCATATACAAGTTAAAAAAGTTCATTATATTCAAATAATAATATAATGAAAAAAAAAATTACTATCAAAAAGTAACCCATAGCATATTAGTAGCAAAGTAGTGGCAAATAAACAAAACGAAGGCAAGACGCGCAAATGCATTCTACACATAAATAAAATTCTTTTCTGTTTATGCATTGGAATCTATGGTAATTAAAATTGTGTACGCACAACATATATATTTAGAGTTAGCCAAGTATGAAGATTTAGATAAGGAAAATATGTCTGATTCCTCTTCTGAATGTTTGAATTTGTATGTAACTATAAATTTATATTCTATTAAAAATTTTATATTATTATTATTTAACAGTATAAAACTCATGAACGTTAATGAAAGACAGATATATTTCATTTTTTTTTACATTAAATGTTCAGTTGCATGCAGTTTTCTATTTTATTTTTATTTTTCATTAATTATTATTAGACTTGGAATTTAATTTTTTTGTTAGTAATGTGTATCAAATGATTGCATTTAAGGGTTTTTTTTTATGAGAATTATGTTAGCTCTGTTATTAACTAATGTGAATATGAAATAAAAAAAAAATCGAGACTTGAAGGAAAATTAATGTGAACTGTCAGTTCTAAGGAAACAATTATCCTGTCGTGAATTGTCATCATAATTATATATGAAATGAGTCACGATTATTTTTCAAAATGTATGGGAACTTTTTAATGGTAGGCAGCTTTTCAAGGCAAACGACAGAGTTGAGACTATTCAATGTATTGAATTGTGAGGAAAATGTGTGATTTGAACCAAAAAAATGGTGGCAATAAAAAAAGTCAGGAAATGAACAGACCAAGGCTGTAACCCAACGATATTATGCTCGTCTTTATGGCGAGGTCCGATCTGAAGCGAGATGGATCTATGGGATCGAAGCAAACCTGATAAAACCTTTGAGACATTAAACATGACATTTTCTATGAAAATAAGCAAAACTAGAGTCTTAGTGTCTGTTAACAACGTTAAGAGATCTAGAAAATTTTCAATATAATTTTTTTCATTAATATTATAAAATCACAGTCTCATTGCAACAAAATGTGTATGTTCAATGAACTCGTGCTCAAATATCTGATTCTGATCTATTTTTTTCCATTTCATCATCTTTTTCCTTCTCATTTAACCATATTCAACATTTCATTGCATATCAGTTTCGATCATTTTCATGGATTCATCATGGATGACTTCATAAATACAAATAATTTGAGTTTAATCGATTAAATTGAATTTAATTAATAAAAAAAAATTATAATTATTATTATAATTAATAATGTAAAAGAATTTAAAAAGGAAATCTGTCTATCAAACAAGAATTTGTCATAGTCACTTCATGAGCAGTTGCAGACAATGATCATCATAAAAATATGGTACCGCACGAGATGAATCTGTATCTGAATCTGAAAAAAAAATTAAAAATTAAAACAGAAGAAAAACAATCTTATAACATAAAACCCCTTATCATGATGATGAAAATATACATTAAATGTTTCAAAAAAAAAAATTATAAAAAAAGATGCTAGATTAGGTCGAAGACAAGTGTGCTGTAGATCATGTTTAACATAAGTTGTTCAACAACAACCAAATCTGGATCTCAAATCAGAGAGAAACACAGTGAAAAAACACGCGTTTGATTAAATTCTGCAAATTCTTTCTTTTATTATTATATATTTTCATTTATTAATATGGTAGCAAGATCCGTTTAAGATGAGATTTTTTTTTGGTTTTGATTTTGTAAAACAATAAAATATTGTTTCAATTTATCCACGAAAAAAAAATACAATGAATTTATTTTTGATATTATTTTATTTTATTATTTGCACGAATTGTGTGTGGTTTCATTTTATTTTTATTATTTTTATTTTAAATTGAAATCTGTTACTGTTTTTTTTATTTTTTGCTTAACAGCTTAAATTTTGGCATACACACTCACTTAAAAAAAAAGTACAATAAACAAAAAAAAATACAAGTATAGAACAATGGATCAGTTCTGCTTTATTCTGATTCAACGAATTGAATTGAAAATCAAAAATTGGATAAAATAAACAGTTTTATGTATTAAATTAATATAAATTGGAGGAACACAAAAGACTGGCGCTATTTAAATATGCTTTTAACATAGTGCAATCAAGAGATGAAACAATGGAAATAAACACGCGGATGCTTCAAATGATAACACAGACACACACACACACACAGTAAACAGGAAAAAAAAATACAGAGGTAAAAAAACTGAATTGATGTGTAGGAACACCAAAAAAGAGTAAGAGGAATATGAATTTAGATTTTGATCCAGAAATCAGAAGCGATTGAGATTTTATTTGATTGTGTCATGGTATGAGATGAATGACCTTGATCTTCAAAATAGGTGGTCTTGATCAATTAGGGTACCTCGGAATCAGATTTTTTAGGTACCTTTAAAAACTGTTCAGTACACAGTGAGTAAGCTACTAAATCAAAATTAGATGAGACGCTGGAACAAGTTCAGCCAACATTTTCTAAAAAAACTGATCAGGCTCGACACTCTCACACTTTTAAGATAGTACCATAACTATTTTACAGAAGTGCCTCAATCAATTCATCAAATAATGACTACAATGAGAATCAAACTCCCCCACGAAAGGTCCACCCAGGGGCTCATATGACGCTCATTTATAATTTTGCTTCATAATTAAACTTAAATTAGTTTTAAATCTACTCTTTGAAATAACTAGAGACATGTCTTGACACAACCTGTTATAAAAGTCAAACAACGGTTAATGGAATTGTTTGTATCATATCGTGAGCTTGCTTTGACTTCTTCCAGTGGACGCTAAGCTCTCAGATTGTATAGTTCATTTCTTAATTTGACTTTATCTTTGATAGGTTGTAAGTTTACTTTATTATTTAAGATGTCAAAAAAAAACGAGCAGCAAGCAATTTGTTGACGAGCTCTGATGGTGAGCATATTCAGAAAGTTGAGGCGATTTTTATATCGAGGAAGACGAAAATTATCTTGCCAACTTAGGTCACTCAGACAAAAAAGGAGAAATTGCTTCTGAATTGACTCTAGTCGATTAATATCAATTAAAAATGTTGGCATCTAAATGATGTTTCCATATTCAATGATGGATAAAACGAGCGAAGAGTTCAGACATTTAATTGTGTGAATGTTATTAAATTCCTTGCCGAATCTTTTTATGACTCCGAGGATAGAGTTTGCTTTCGATATAGTAATATCCAGATGTTTTTTGAAGTTCAGCTTGGGATCAAACCAAACTCCAAGGTCCATTATCAAGCTCACTCGATCAATAGCAATATCGCCTATTTTATTTTATTCGAATTAAGGTATGAAATAGGCTTAGGATTTGCAGTTTACCGATTTTCTCTTATAAGGCAAGAATTAAGCAGGCTCTTATGATATATAAAAATTAGAAAACTAAGGTCCCAGTTGATTTGAAAATGATCGATTCAGATCTCATGGCCCAACAGAACCATGAATTTTTTATGAAAGTCAAATTTACAGCTAAATCCAATTTAGGATCCATCCACATTTGTAAACACCTTGATATCAAAATCTAATTTTGGACAAACGGGCCATCACTGCAAAAATTTTCCTCATTTCAAGTTGCCAATCTCTAAACATGCCATTTTCAGCGATTTCATACTAAAAATATACACTTCACTTACTCGCTGATCTTCATTATAATTTTAAAATTGTTTTATTATTTGCACAAATTGTCATAAACAATGAAAACTTTTGTTTTATATATATTCAAAATTTTAAATGAATCCAGTTCATCCGCATTTCAATGAAAAATCCACTTGAATACAAATATGATTTAATTAAAAATGTTTTTTTGCGCGACTAAGAGCTTATAAATTTACAAATAAAATAAAGTAAATAATACGAGAAGAGTGAATAAAGACAAAAAAAAAACAATTTTAATGTAAATTGATGATAAACTATTCTTATTCAATTTTAAATAGAAAAACAAATAATTTAATTTACCAGCTCCATTATTATTATTATTTTATTTATTATGATGAAGACTAGAGACAGGACACAGCAAATAGCCTTCTATTGTTTTGTTTTATTACAATTTTTATTTATTATTAAAACAATGCATTCACTTGTTTATTAATATTTAATATAATTTTTGTATTTACTTTCATAACCAACTAAAAGAACACTTTATTTTGAAATGAAACAACAAAACAATTGATTTTGGGCAAATATTTGAATGCCATCACCTTATTTGCAAAATTATTATTATTAATATTATTTTAGAAAAGAGTGCTAACAAAGTAACGAAAAACAATAGAATTCAATTTATTTTTGTGCTCCTTAACATTAAACATTAAAATCATCATATTCAATTTTTTTTTGTATGACTTCCATTAATGGCAACATTTTTCAAGTTTATTATTTATTATTATGATTAACATTATGATTGGATCATAAATAGTGTAAAATACTTTAAAATTTATATTTATACAATTTTGAAGATCAATCTATACAATTGTTTGAATTCCTATTACTGTTGTTGTTTTATTCAATTAGTTCACACTATATCTCATTTTTTGTGCCATTTGCTTCCATTCGCTCGTTTTAGACAACAACATCCAAAAAATAAACGTCCATTTATGAATTTATATATGCAACATTGTTTTTTTTTGTTGTTATTATTATTATTATAATAAAATACAATACAATTTATCATCATCTCACATATCTTTTAAGTGTTTTATTTATTTTTTTTTAGTTTATTTAATAATATTATTAGTATTAAAATATTCAACATTATAAATGGCACCTTTAACAGCAAGAGACACTTAAACAGAAATTTATACAGAAAGATGATATTTATTATTTATGTGGCAAAAAACAAACAAAAAAAAATGAAAGAAAATGTTTGGTATGTGTTGTTATTATTATTATTTTATAGTAAAAGAAATGCAAAAATAAATATAACGAACCTTTTTCCAATATAAATTTATTATTAAATGTGTTTTTCACATATCATAAATATAAAATATGGCATGTGTGGTTTTATTTCACTTTATAAAATGGAAAAGAAGCTAAAAAATATTTTTTTTTGTTAACGATAATAATGATTCGCTAATATTTGTGTCGATATCTCACTATCCAATCAGTTGAATGTGTGTTTTGTCGTTTAGTTTTTTTATTTACATTTTAAAATTTGGCTTAAAGTGCAAAATTTTTGGAGTGTTTTGTACTGTTTTCCATGGAGTAACCTTATTTCATTAAAGTTTGTTGTAGAGTTTCGCCAAGTATTTTGTAGATTTTCGATAAGTTTATCTTTGTAGACTTTTGATAAATTTTACTTTGTAGACTTTCGCTAAGTTTTTTTAAAAAGAATTTCGTTAAGTATTTTTTATTGACTTTCGTTAAGATTTTTGTAGACTTTCGATAAATTTACTTTGTAGACTTTCGATAAATTTATTTTGTAGACTTTCGTTAAGTTTTACTGTGTAGACTTTCGTCAAGTTTTAATGTGTAGTTTCGTCAAGTTTTACTGTGTAGACGTTCGTTAAGTTTTACTGTGTAGACTTTCATTAAGTTTTTTTGAAGCCTTTCTTCAAGTTGTTGAAGACGTTCGTCAAGTTTTTTGTAGACTTTCGTCAAGCTTTTTGTAGATTTTCGTTAAGTTTTTTTGTAGACTTTGAATTAATTGAAAAATTAATGTTTTTTTCACAATTTTTTATAGTTCTTTCAGATTTTGAAAGAGAAGGATCTGATCCTCAAGGGTAACAATATTCAATTCCTTAATTCTATTTTCAGCTTAACTGAATTCCAATACACGAAATTTATAGTAAAATTTTAAAAATATTCCAACATGTAAGTGAACAATCATCATGAAGTGACTCTGCCATTTTCATTATTCGTTTATCATATTTTTTTTCATTACAAATATTCACGTTTGGTAACGCACAATACCAATTTTGGTCACTTGTTTCTCGTTTTGTAATTCGAATTGTTTTTTTTTCTTATGTATATGTCTATGTATTATTCTTCTTCTCAGTATTATTTTTATTATTGAGTTTATTTTCTTTGTAGTTTTAAACACACTTTATAATAAAGAGGAAGATGCAGCCATATTATTAGTTGTTTCTTTCTTTAAAAAGAGAAGATTTTTCTTTTTCTGAACTTTTTTTTTTATTTTTAAATATTATTATTACTAATTTAAAATGAAAAAAGTACAAATACAGACACACCAATATAAAAGTCACGAAGCAATCTTTTAAATGGAAGACATCTTTTATTATTTTAATTCTTTATTTAATATAATAAAAGAAAAATACACATTTATAATATATAATATAAACATATAAAATAATCTTGACAAAATTAAAAGGAAAATTGTCTTTATCTCTTTTTTATAACTTTTAAATGTTTAAATGTTTTATAAACCTTCTTTTATTTTAATTTTTTGCATATATACATTCATTTATTTTTTCATGCATTTATCTACATTTTATAGAATGTTAAGTGTACTAAAATTCTTGGTAAAAGAAGCCAGAAAGGTAAAATATTGCTAGGAGAGACTAAGAGAAAGAGAGTATAAATATTGTTTTTAAATTAATTGAATTCTAGGAATCGTCATCTTTCTAGTGATTGTGTTTTATTTTATTTTACTTTTTTTATTTTAATTCTTGTATTTTTTTTTGTTAACCTACACATTTTTATTTTTTTCACATTGCAATACATGGAGTAACTTTCAATGTATGTACATAAAATTCTTGCAGACAGCTTGGGGTCTGAAACACAGCAAGTAACATATTTTTACATGTGTCCATAGTCCAATTTAGTTAGTTTTACGGAGGTAGAATACAAATAAATAATCATAATAATAACGAATAAAACAACAGAAAAAAAATGAAATGAAAATATAAATAAATAAAATAATCATGAAAAGCATCATGCAAAATAACAATATAATGATAAATATACGCGATACATTGCATTACTGTATAAATAATGTATAATAATGTTGGCATATTGTTTTAAAATATTAAATTTTGTATATGATTTAAATTTAATAAGAAAACTATTTTTTTTTTATTGTGATAAACATGCTTGATAATGTTCAGTGTCATTTATGTTACAGTTTTTATTTTATTTCTTAAATGAAGCAGAAAAATGCGCTTTTGAGAATTTTCTGTCATCCCATTTTTGAAACTTGCCTTTGAGCCTTTAAAGTGTGGCTTTCGATTCTAAAGTGAGTGCAAATCACAAGTGTCTGTATTAGTACCCAGGCCTAAGGTCCATCAAAAAATATGAAACTTTTGTTCTACAAAAATTTTTATATCTGCCCTAAAAACCGAAAAACAAGGGTTTCAAATTTTTTTATTGTTCAATTTTAAAGTGCAAAAATGACATGTTTTTGTATGAAATAAGTATGATGTTTGTTCTTGAAAGTTGTAGATAATAGTTTGGAGAAAAAAGTTTTTATTAATCATTTTACATGTTTTCATACAAAAAAATGGTTTTTGGTCATGATTTTGTCGTAAAACAAAAATTTCATATTTTTTGATGGACCATTGGCCTGCGTACTCAGATGGGCAGTTGTGATTCGCACTCACTTTAAATCGGAATCCCACAAGTAAAGAAAAAAAATAATGAAAAATTATCAGTCACATTTCAAATGCACTTAAATGGGTCTTTCAATATCCTGATTTATTATTTTCTAGTAGTATTTTTCAGTTAAAACAGTTTTTCATGAAATTTAATACAATTTCTCAACTCGAATAGCTGTAGTTCATTCCATCTGATATTTTTTTCAGTTAAATTAAAGCTAGTTATTGATAAATTTCATCAGTTAAGTTAAGAAACAAAACTATTGTGTTAAAATTCCACTCAAAATATCATGAGATAAGAAATCCTCGAGTGAAATATTTTAGCAACAATTTTCGGTAAAATAATTTACTTCACATTTTGAAACAATTAACGAGATCATATCACAACAAAGTTATTATATCTTTTGTTTTTTTTTAATCATATTTTATTCAATTTTCAGTTAAACTTTATTTTTTCTTGGTATCGCTTTGCTCTCATCTCTCTTATATTTAGACACGCAAACATCATCAATCATTCAAGTAATATTATTCCGTTTTAAACATAATAATAAAAGTACACATTTAACAGATACCACACAAATTAATGAGTGCAATAATTGTCAGCTCGTGCCACGCATTCTTACCTTTAAAGAAAATTATTCATAATTGCACACTCACCTCATCCACATCCATACAGATTCAGCGGCACAGGTATCTTGAAATGTAATAATTACATCAAAAATATGTGATGATACACTGAATTTTTTTTTCTTTTACGTGCATATTGAAGGAATTTTGACCAAAATTATGTGAAGGAATAGAACGAAAAAAGAAAGGGAATGAAACAAAAGGAAAATTATCAAGGAAGGGATAATCACTTATATTAAGGTTCAATTTAGTTTGATATTAACACAAAAAAATCTAGAATTTAATGTTATTGAACTGTTCTGATACCATTTTTACATTTTTTTTCATATAACATTAAAAAAAATTGTAACAATACAAAAAAAATATATCAAAAAAAAAACGTTGATGATAATTGTTGCACCTTGCGTCTATAAATTATAATCACCCCGAAAGTCTTTTTAATAATCATAAAATACACACATGAGTAACTATACAATAAAAGCACCACAACACTCTTATAACGAATTAAATTAATCGTCTTATATCCTTTTCTTATTATTATTATAATTTTTTTTTCGAGCACATATTCATAAATTGAAATTATATATTTTTTTTTAATGAATGGTTCGTTTGGTCAGGTTTTAATATTAAAAAACTATTAAAAATGGTTTAGCATATTCATTATAAATTGCAGCATAATAATCAGTTTAATCAGAGAAAAATTGAAAAAAATTAAATAAAATTGCAAAATAATATGTAAATTAATAGGAATTGCTTCAGTAATTGAAGATGATTCAATTGAAAAATTTAATTTTGAAATTACTTTAATTTGTGAGGAGAAGAAAAAAAGTTAAATTGCGTTAAAAGGTATTAATTATTACTCTTATTATTGAGTTATTATTCACTGAATTTGATAAGATTTAACAACATTGTATTTTTCAATTTTATTTCAGAAGTATGCGCTTTAGTTTTCGATTCAGCTCAATCAAAAATTGAAGGTAAGTGAATAGGTGAATTTGAAACCAGCGAAAAATGGTTTTGTAGATGAGATCATAATTAATTTGATTTAAGGTGCTTTTTCTGGAAAAATTGAATTGAATGAAAATTTTGATTAACGAAATTTTCTGTTTAAAGTCAATCTCTATTTTATGGATTCCAATCCATGTAGAAATTGATGTAAATAAAACGGTGGATGCACTTGCAAGAACGGAACAAGTGACTAGTAGATCTAGGTGTCATCACACATTTTTATCTGATTGATGATGCCAGACGGTATGCGAACGCTGTTGCCTAATACCAGTGAAAATCGAGGTCTAGTACGATGTGGAGAATTAAGAGTAATTTTGGTAGAGTAGGGTACGCCAATTGACAAGACGGTCTCAGGTGATTTTGTCTCGACTCAAGATGGGCTACACGGCAAATGCAAAACTTGTATTGTTGCCGTATTTTTCCTACGGGGAAGAAAAATATGAAAATTATATCTTCGCAAGACTTGAAAAGCACAATTTTGGTTGATTCTTCTGTTACAATGAAAACTTAAGTATTAAGTGTCAAACAATTGTTGATGAAGCCTCTGTTTAAAATTTTAGACCTTCTTAAATCTGTTTTGTTATTAAGATCTTGTTTTATATAAACATTGTGTTATGATTGAACTAATAAAATTAAATTGAACTGAAAATTGAGTGTTTTAATCAATAATGTCAAATCTCTTTTGAGTGTGAAGTTTCGTAGAGTTTTAACGCTGTTAATTTTCTTATTTTTAAGATAAAAAACTAATCAAAAACCTCAATTGCGCACTTTTTATCGAAACTGCGCACTTTTTTAACTAAACTGCGCACATTGAAACATAAACTGCGCATGACGCTCATTTTATGCTACATGGTACTCGTTTTATGTTGCATGGTGCTCGATTAATGCTGCAATTTGCTCGATTTATGCTGCACGGTGCTCGTTTTATGCTGCACAGTGCTCATTTTATGCTACATTGTGCTCGTTTTATGCTGCATGGTGCTCGATTTATGCTGCATGGTGCTCATTTTATGTTGGACCTTCTGCAGCATAAATCGAGCACCATGCAGCATAAAATGAGCACTATGCAGCATAAATCGAGCACCATGCAACATAAAATGAGCACCATGCAACATAAAATGAGCACTATGCAGCATAAATCGAGCACCATGTAGCATAAAACGGACACCATGCAGCATAAAACGAGCACAATGTAGCATAAAATGAGCACATTGCAGCATAAACCGAGCACTATGCAGCATAAAATGAGCACTTTGCAGCATAAAACGAGCACCATTCAGCATAAAACGAGCACCTTGCAGCATAAAACGAGCACCTTGCAGCATAAAACGAGCACCATGCAACATACATCGAGCACTATACAGCATAAAATGAGCACCATGCAGCATAAAATGAGCACCATGGAAATTATTTTAATGCAATTTGGGTCTTATGCAAGTCAATAAGATTTATAAGCCATTAATCTTTTTTTTCTTTTGTAAAGGACACCATAAATTTAAATGTCAAAACGACATTTCTCTTTCATTTAATAAAAAAAAAATAAAACAATCAAGTAAAACAAAAAAAAATTAAATTAAACAAGAGAATTTCAACATCATAAGCAGCTGTTAATTCTTAATGATGTCGTTAAAATAATGACATATATAAAGGTGCTGAACATCAGTAATGATAATTGTAGTGCAATAAACAAAAAAAAATATGTAACGTTATTCGAATTCCTGTAATTATTTATGATTTTATTGCAATTTCCATTTTTATTCAAGTCAAAGGAACAAGGAAATATTTTCACAAATCATTTAAACTGGTGTACATTTGTACAGGTGCTTGTCGTGTGTTTTGTTTGTTACAATAAAAAAATTAAATTTAAATTTCAACAATTAAATAAAAATATGAATGAACATTAATTACTTTTTATTTTACAATTTTATTTGCAATAAAAATATTTTTTTTTTCATTTCATATTAACAAAGCAAACAGTTACAAAAAATAATAATCATAAAAAGATAAGACGTGTGTCTGGAATACAAGGAAACATTTTAAGTCAAATTACCCCTTTGCGTCTTTCCTTGTTTTTTTTTTTTACATTTATATTCAAAAAATATTAAAAAAAATTAATATTAAATACAAATTTTTTACAACAATAATTATAAATAGCTTAATTTATATGCCTTACATGACATGCACCTTCATTTATGTGTTGTTTTATATTTTTTTTTGAATTTATTTAATAAAATTCTGATAGACGTGTGCTAAAGTAGTCAAATAAAAAATGTTTTGAAGACGCACTTTGTTTTAATAAGTAGGAAAGATGTCCTATTATTGCTTGACCGAGTCTGTATTAACCTAAATATTCATATGACTTGTGTTATTTATTCCTTTAAAAATAAAAAATAATTTTATTCAATATATTTTTTTTATATAATAATAATCATAAACATAAAAAAACAGACAATCCACACATGAGTAATAGTTTCAGCTGTCTTATTAAATAATCAAACCATATATTTTTGGTGTTTGAATACCAAATTTTATTATTATTATTAGAGTTTGATGTTTAAGTATAATTAGATACAGTTTTTTTTTCAAGAATTTTATGAAGTTTAATCCAGCATGAAACATGAAAAAATTTGTTTGATTCCATTCTCAAAATTTTACAGAAGGTGAGTCAAGCAAAACTGTATCTTTGATTCAATGTATGCATGTTTTGTTGAATGAAAAGGTCACATGTACTGTTAAATGAAATAAATTTACAATAAATAATTGAATTGTTATTATTATTCCAATTTTTTATTTTAATAACATTTATCCTGGTTGATCCTTTAACATAAATTTTGTATCAGGACTGACCCTTATCATTTTATTTTATTGTCAATTTATTTCAAAATAATATTATAAATCCCTTAAAATCATCCTATTTATTCATTGAATTGGAAAAGGTCAATTTTATGTTTGTTTTGTTTTAAGTTTTTTTTTCTTTTTATTTACAAGTGAAATTATTTGGAATGTGAGTGAAGATTGTGCCGATTCAGTTCGACGCTGATAAGTAAAAAATCTCATAAAAAGTCGTCAAAATTTCGAAATGTTTTTAAAAAATGGCCGTTTTTTTTCAAATAATCAAATTTTATCTAAATAATTGCACTCGTGAATATCGCTCATGTGAACGTTCAAAAATTTTTTTATTTGTCTCAGTGCAATCTTCACATCACTACCTTAAAATATGTTCATCATGAATCAAATATAAATATTTTGATCCTTTCTTACATCATTACACGAGACTATTCAATAAATGAGTGTCGCCTTGTATTCATCGAATCAATTTTTGTTATATTTATGTGTTATAAATTCTCTAAAACAAAAAAAAGATACAATTTATTATAATACTTTTTATTATATAAATATGTCCAGTAAAAAGGGTTTATGCATTTAATTTACCGAAAAATAAAACAAAAAAAAAGGATCAATTGTCTTTTTATATAATATTTAAAATAATAACATAATAATGTTTTTTTTTATTGTTATAAATTTAAAAATAAAAGACCCACATAATATTGTGTGTCCATTCATAAGTTAAATTAACTTAAGTCAATTTGATCCTTTTTCAATTTCAATAAACATTGTATCAATTTCATATTCATTTGATGAAGTGGAAAATTTTTGTTCAATTTATATGAATGTTAAATGTAAGATAATAAAATACAGTTATTAATCGGCATTTTATTCTGATTTTGATTTGAAGTTAAAATGAAATCAGAACTTTTCACATGCGATTCAATTTTCATTATTATCTTCATCAATCTGATTCACGATTATTATTATTTTTATTGTGTAGATTTATGATTTTGATCATATTTAATCATTAAGTAAACAAGCAAATTATCACTGATCACTTGGTATAAGATAGAATTTTTTTGTTTGATTGTTATTTGATGCCATGTTAAGATGATGATGATGATTAAATGAAATTATATGAAATAAAAAACGAAGAAATTGATGTAATTTTTACAATTATCATTTTATTTTTGCTGTGCAATGCTCATAATAATAATAAAAATAATATAAAAAAATCATGGTCACGTAAATGTATATCAAATCATACCAGTTTACTTTTTTTATTATTATTATTTTTTTTTCAATAAAAATATAATTTTGGATCATCATTTCATTTCATTTCATTTCATCAATATCATCATTCGATCCGTATGTGAACAATAATGAATTAACACAAATTTCATTATGAGTCCCGTAAAATTTTGTTCAATTTGTAATAAAATGAGAATGTAATAATAATAAGAAAAAAAACATCTAATCAAAAGAAATTATACACTCACTTCATACCGAAAATCGATATAGTCTTAAGTGAATAGACAGTCAAAATCCTAAAATCACGTTACCCGCGGTTACAATTACATACGTTTATATTAATATTGTTATTGTTGTTGTTATTTTTTTGAAATGGTAAGTAAATTTCGTTTTGAGAAGAGTTTGATCGGAGATGAGTTTTTAAAGTGAAATTTTTGATTATATTGGAAATAGTTATCATGGAAATTGGCTTTAAGTGCATTTGTGGAAGACAATGACCTCTGATTTTTCGCTGATACAAGGTTAAACGAAAAATATTGGCTGAAATTCATTCAATTGAACATTGCAGATCAATATTACCATTCATAATCAAACTTTCCTTTTCTCACCACCTCCATACCGTCCTCAAGAGCTTATTATTCTCACATCTCATAGCAAACACACCAAATCACATTAAAAATTATTCACATGTGTAATTTATTGTTTATACATGACCTCAGGTCATCATTATTCCATGTTTCCATATCATGTTAACCTAAATAAGTTTTTTTAAGTTTTCTCTTCAAAGCCCATAACACTTACCATTAAAAGCATGAAATCATAGAGAAGCCTTTTTTATATTAATATTTCATATTGTAAATAAAATAAATATGAATTTAAAATTTACATATTTTCTTTTTATTTTTATTCATTACTTTTTTTCATTTTCATTTTAATTTAATTTAATTAATTAATTAATTAATTTATTTTTTTTTTATCCATTTCATTAATAATAATCATTATAATTATAATAATAATAATATTACTTTGACTTTACATTACAATTTATATTATATTTTTTGATCATCCACTATGTATATATAATGTTTTTTTTTATAATTTTTTAATATAATAATCATCAAATATTACATATACATAATACTTCTTAACATATACATTGTATTTTTTTTTCTTAAATGTTATTATAATTATATTTATATTTAATTGAATAACACAATTTTGTTTTTTTTTATCCATTTATGAATTTGTTACTTATTTTAATGATTTATACAATACAAATTATAATAATAATTTACACTAAACATATTATCAGACTGAATTTATATATTTTTTTTTGTTTAAAGTTATATTTTAATATAAAATTCATTCATTTTTATCATTAAAATGTATATTTATATTATTATTATACTAAATAAATATATATTTATATGTTTATATGTATAATAATTGCTAACATTTTCTTTTAATTTAATTTAATATTAAATTTAATAATTATGTATAAATCATTAAATTTCATGTTATTTTTATTATTTTCCTAGTTAAAAGTTATACTTTATAAGTATGTTATATATCATTTTTATACAATCATTGTATTTACAGTAAAATATTTATTTATATTTATTAATATAATATTATTATATCCTTTGGTTGTCCGTTTTCTATTTAATGTGTTTAACAGACAATTATAATGTTATACATTATACGCTAAAATGTTGTTTTTTTTTATATTTTTTAATACAATTTACATTTATATACGACGGATTCTTACTTTTCTTTTTATTAATTTTATATGTGTTTTATAAATTTTCTAATGAATGAATGTTAAAATGATGATAATATTTATGTATCAATATTTTGTATATTTTTTATGGCATCTGTTCAATTGTTAATGTTGTGATGAAAGTCGTGGAAAATAAAATTCATATAAATAAAGAAAAAAAATTGCACTTGTATTATAATTAATATGTTTAAATGATGGGAGGTGGGGTATTTTTTACAAAATTTAATAATGAAATATGTTTTCACCTTGATTTTAAAATAAAATACAAAAACATTATTATTAAAAAAACATATACAATATGGAATTGTATATGAAAGTATAATATTAATAATAATAATGTAAAAAAATGTAACAAATATTTTAAATTTTTAATTAAAATGAAAATAATTAATTTAAATGAAAAACTTTATAATGTTTAAAAAAATGTATACTTTTATTATTTTTGTTTGTTTTAATGTTAAAATGTAAATGAATGAAAAAATTCACATTATTTATGTTTTACATTTTCACTACATTTTTAAATTATTTTAATAAAGTTGTAATAACGTAAAACAAACAATTCAATGTTACATTTTTTACTTCTGTTACTGAGCACTGTTGTGTTTGTATAATGTATATTTTATGTATTTTATTAAAAAAAATTTACACATATTTCATTATTATTATTATTATTATTATAATGGTGAAATTCTTTTTTTTCTGTCATTAACGCTATTTCAATGCAAAATTTCAAGTTGTAATGAATTATTAAAGTTTTTTTTAATGTTTAATCCCCTCATGTTTTATTTTATTTAAATTGTGTGTATGAATTGTATGAATGTTTGTAAATGAATGATAAAAATGTGTTTTTTTTACTTTTTATAAAATTATCATAATTATTATTACTTTTTTATATTAAATTATATAAAAATTGTGAGTTTGAGCGCAATTCTTCATTAAAAATTTTATTATTAAATTTTAATTTAATTTAGTATACATTATACAATTAAACATTATCATAATGTTTAATGTATAACATATTACAAAAAAATAATCATAAACAAATATGTTTTATATGTTTAATATGATTTTAATACGGATGCTCATCAAGTATTAACTTTCATTTCATTTCAAATTATTTAAAGTTATTTTTTCTACATATCACACAAAATTTTTATAATTGTTTTACAATCAACATTTTTTGCCGGTTAATTAAAATGTTTTTTGTTGAAATATTTTATTTTATTATAAGATTATATTGAAAGAAAAAAATTCACGATATTGGTGTTCTTCAATGTTGTTATTCATGACATACATGTAACTTTTTTTGTTTAAATTTAATAAAATTTATAAGTAAATTGAATAATACAAAGTTATACCACTCAGGATAGTACGAAATATCATCAAAATATTAATTATCATCCTCTGATTTTGATACGTTGTGCTCACTCTGTATTTATTATTTTAACGATGATAATGAATTCTTAATGAAAATAAAAATAATAATATTAAAAAATACAAAAATGGCTGCTCATCTCATCAACATTTTCATCATCATCATAAAAAAGTATATGATGTGGTTAATGAACATCATATATGAAGATCACTGCCCATTTACACTTGCTTGACTTCAATTATTATTTTTATTTACTTTTCATAATGTTTTTTTTTCTTTAAAGTAAATTTTTTCTTTGAGATGTTTTTAAATTAAAATCAAATTAAAATAAATGTGTGTTGAAATGATTATTATTTAAGTAAATATTTTAATAATAAAATATTGTACCATTTTCACTTATTTTAATGTTAAATTAATCAAAATCTAAACAATTATGATTTTTTTACAATCATTACAATGTATGTCATGTTTAACTTATTAAAAATTTAAAGTTATACGGCACATTTTGAAAATAAAAATCATAATATTCATGTATATTCGTGTATGAAATAAAATTTGAAACAAAATTCCAGCTGTGAAACCTACTTTATTACATGTAATTGTGGTGTATCTGTGCTGTGGGTGATGGCATTGATGAGCATGGTGGGTGGTGTGAATTGCATTTTTCTCGTCCATTTTGCTTGTTGTTGTGTTGTGTCTATCAAAATTTTGTATGTTTTGTTTTTATTTTTTTTTTTAATATTTTTACTTTAGGAACATGTTGCTCAAGTGGCCAAAAAATAAATTTAATGTTTATTGCTTTCAATTGTTATTATCTTGTGTCTATGAAATTGTGCGGGACTTTATACATTTTATTTTCACTTCATCACATCACATCACTTTAAATGTTGAATGTGTTTTTTTTATATTTGATTAAAGTGTTTTTTTTTTAATAATTTTAATTTAAACTTAAATATTTTGTACTTGACTTTCATTATCTTGTTGCAAGAGCTTTGTTGGAGATGTTGACGAACTAAATTCAAAGAAATTGTTGTTTATGTTACCGTTGGTGTTCCATCATGTATATTCAGGTCGCCATGCGCTCTGTAAATGAAAATTGAAATTTAAATTTAAAAAAAATTAATCAAATTGAACATTGATGAAAATCGAGAATCATGTTTTTAAAAAGTTTGAATTGACAAATTGAAACTCACCATTGAATTTAGTCCCAAATGGTAGCCTTGTGAGTGTGGCATGCCACCTCCTAATGCACTGGAACCAAAACCGCCTTGTAGACCACCTGAGCCGCCCAGGCCCATTCCTGTTGTGTACCAACCACCATGCATATGTGTATGAGCAGGATGAAGACCACTAGATAAATGGCTGTGTTGTCCTAAAATATCAATATTAAAATGAAAATAACCGTTGTATAGCGTGCAATGAAGTCAAAACTTACCCATTGAGGAAAATCCGCCTCCGAATCCTTTTGTCGGATCAAGAGGTTTCATTAAATCACTTAAATGGCTTCCAAGAGGCATACAAGACCCTGGCATTCCTTTTTTCTTCTTTGACTTTGACGACAATTTCCGATTCCGTGTCTGTATTCCCTCTTTTTTCATTGTTAATGGTCGGTTAACCTGCAAAACGCAAAAAAAACGTATCACATTAAAAATGTGCATTCATAATAAGTTTCATACAAAAAAAAATGTAAAAAAACCAACAAAAAAATTAGTATGATTTATGCGGTTTAGGAAACATTGTATTGTGGTCAAATTAAATCCGATAAATTTAATGGATAATTTAATTCAAAATTTTTGTCTAAACTCAAATTGAATTGTGAGTGTGTGTGGTTAACAAAATACATCCAATTAGTTGAACACGGAATAAAAGTGCGTCAATTTCATGACTTAATTAGTATTTAATGATTCAATTTAAGATTTTTTTTTGTTTCATTTCAATTAAAACAAGGAATGAAATGCAAAAATTGAAATGAAATGAAATCAATCTCATAATCTTTGATTTAAGTGCCAATTTCGAATTAGGGGACAAATATACTCTTAACGGATCATGTCAAGCTGTGAACTGTGATTGCAAGTAAATTTATATTTGCTTTTCTTCCACTTGATTGAACAAACTAGAGGAATTTAAATGGATATTTATTTTGTATCACATTACAAGGGACATTCCCATTACTTTGTTTGGTTCTTTTTCAAAAAAAAAATACAAATTTGTTTGCTATTATGTTGCAAATAAAAAAAAAACTATTATATAATATCCTCTTTTTTTTCTCTTTTATATAATATGCTCTTAAAATACAGTTGCAATTGAGTTGAATAGAAATTGAATTGTGTTCTTTTAAAAATGAAATTGAATAATAGAGTAATAAAAGCAAATAATAATCGGGTGATTCCGACACAAAAAGATATCAATTACCTTTTAAATGGTTTTAAATGGAAATAAACTACACAGGAAAAGAATAATGGGATCGCTACTGTTTTTGAAGTAGGATCAAATATAATCGCAACATTCAAAAAAAAAAGTAGAAAAATGAAATGTATTTATTTATTTATCATACAACCCACTTTTCATTGTGTATGTATGTCAATGTGATATTACCGCCTTTTTTGATTGTTATTTCTTTGAATTTGAGTTTTGATGCATTTTACTAATGATCTTATTTTTTGTGAATATTTAACAGATTTCTTTGGTTTCATTGCTTGACGAAAAATTGGGATCAAAATGACGAAACAAGCTCATTAGAGGCTCATGATTTCATTATCAAAGATCTTGAGCTCTGATCGTGCCTTCATAAGCGCTCATCGGACAGCGGAAGGACTCATCGCGGTGCTGCCTTTGCAGAAAATCACAATTTTCAGCCATTTTAGTTAAAAGATTAAGTCCGATTTGACATTGCCATGACAAATTTTCCATATCAACGTAGATCAGATCAGATTTGTAGGGCGGCTGTTAAGCCTGCACTCAGGCCATCAGTTAGGCTCATTGTGCATATCCGTTATCATCATCCGAGGGACTTAGCTTTTATCCTGTCATCTTAAGCAGTCACCATTATCTAGCCTTTACCTCAAATTGAGTAGCCTGAAAATAGATATTTGCGATTGTAAAGCTTAATGACTGGAGCAAGAATCGAACTGCCAACCTTAAGATTGATAGTCAAACACGCTTGCTACTGCACCGTCTTCTTCTTCCTTGCCTAACATTTAAAATACGAACTAATGCATAAAAAATGTATCCTAATCATTGATGCCGCGTTAGCTTCATCTTCAGGGTTGGCGTGTGGGTAAGTTTCTTAGCTTCCTTCTGTATGCAGCTCGATCGTTTATTTCATCTTCCGTAATTCCATAGAGCCTTCTCCTTCGTTCCATTTGACCAATCCAGGTGTCTCGAGGCCTACCTCTTTTCTTTTCTTTAGGGATGTCTTTTTGAATTGCTTCTTTTACTGTTGTTCATCTGTCCTCATCAGGTGACCATACCATCGAAGCTGTTTGTCTTTACAACTTCTGCTACAGATTTGTCGATCTTCAAGCTACCTCTGATATATTTTGATTTTATTTTGTCACGAAGAGTGACACCAGAAGCCATCCTTAGCATTTTGTTTTTTGTGACACTTAGTTTATTTTCTTGTATTTTTTTGCAGAGTCCAGCATTCCGTTCCATAAACTAAGGCTGGTCTTACCACAGTAGTATACAGTCTTCCTTTCAAATTTAGAGGCATTTTTGAATCACAAAGAACTGCTGAATTGTGTTGCCATTTCATCCACGCTACACTCACACGATGATTGCTACTGCACCGTACAACCCCAAAAGGTATCTCACATCCAAAAATGATAATAATAAGTTAAAATTAACTCAAAAATATGTGCCATGTTCCACACATTACTTGTTACGCTTGTTACCTTTTTCAATTTAACAAAACTAACAATTTTTTTGTTTGACTATCATGAACAACATGAATTTTAATAAACTATTATAATTTTTTTAACATCATATATCATGAAATCAACTAAAGTGATATGCTTTTTAGATAAGATACGATACGATATGAAATGATACACTAAATTTTAAATTTTTTCTGTAATTTACTTCTATTTATATGAAATTCAAAAGTGAAGTTTAAATTAGAACTCCGGACATTGATCAATTTAATGCCTCATATAAAACGATAATTTTATAATCATATTACTTTCAATTATAACATTAAAAAAAAAAAATAATTGAATTGAAAATTGTCCCACTTTCAAGTTAAATTTCAATTTTCTGCTTTAAATTAAGCTTAAAAATCAGTCAAAACAGAATTTACATGTCACACTACATAATCTTATCTTGTGCATGTTATTTGTACTGTGGTAACTACATAACTTTGATTTTATTATTTTAAGTGTCTCGATGTTAAAATAAAATAATGAAAAAATAGTTCAAAGAGCAATAGCATTTTTACTGGTTACATGTAAAATTTCAATCTATATAATAATAAAATGTCACAGTGTATAATTTCTTTTGGTCTTTATTATTATTATTTTTGTGATTCAGGTGACTCAATCGCACTGTGTTTCATTATGAATATATAAATAAATAAATAAATAATAAAGTCCAGACGTGATTAATTATCGTACAGAAATATTTCTAGTTTAATCGTGATCTTTTTTTATTATTTTATACATTTTTATTGTAATGTCGAGTAATTTTAACACTGAGCATTTCATTTCTAGCCTATAAAAGTAAATTGTATGTATATTTACCCCGAAAATTGTTAAAAGTTATTACTTGGAGTAAGTTTTAATGCGATATCTTGACTTGATTATCTTAATCCGAAATTCATAATAATAATAAGCATTTAACTGTTTTCAGGGATATTTAACTCAGGACCACCGTGTTTTAACGGTGTACATGAAATTTATTTAATTTAATGGTTGAATAATATTTTTGTCGCGCGCTTTTGCCGTTATATTAAAACAATGATAAGAATCTTCTACACATAACATTTTCATGTAACAGGTCCCTTCAGTTATCCTTATCGCGTTTAGATGAATGTTACGACTATGAAAAATTTTGTTTTTCCTTTGACTTGTTATTTCAAGAAGAAGGAGAGAATGAGTTTGAGGGTGCAAAATATAAATAAAATTAAATTACACGCAATTTTTATACACATTTAACTGAAATTTACTAGAAAAGTTATTCCATGAAAAGTTTTTGTCACTGAATACGTGAATATGAAATGAGATCCCAAAATAGCTTCAAGCAAATTTATTATGAATGAAAATTAAACACCTTTTATACATTTTGTCACTGAAAATCGCGTTTTTTCCTTGTTTATTTATTTATTAAGGTTAATTCGTTACCTGGAGCCCTGATCTAATTCTATCTTGAAATTTTAATTTAATAAGATTTTTTTCTTCTTACTTTTAAATTAAGTCCCGTTAAGTCACCAAACATCAGTGAAAAAAAATTTTATTATAAATAAAAAAACCTGAATACATTTCGATAGTTATCTGATCATAACTTGGCGCAAATTTCAAAGAATATTAAATGTTGTTGAAAATAATAATGTTTAAATGTAATAATTAAATCAAATTAAAAATGTATGACAAAAAAATATCATAAAATCTGTTGAAAAAAAATATAACATGAGATAAGCGATCTCTTTGACGTGCGATTTTTGCACAAGTTTATGTTAAAATTAAATTTATTTTTTACATTTTTATACTTTTATATAAAAAATCATAATAATTTGTTTAAATTTTAGTCAAATCAGAATTAGATCAGTTTAGATCTTTTAACACAATCAAAATGGTCATTTCCTTATAAAAGATTATGTTAATTTTTGTTTTCTCTCACGTTTTATTATCTTATTTAGTTATTTTATTTGTTGATTTAGTGACTCATCCGTATTATATTTGTTTTGTGGCTTATGTGGTTAAACATTTAAAGTTAAATTTCGGTTGCATTTTAATTTTAAATGGTCATACACATTTTTTCACTGTATATGGAAATTTGAAGTGTTGACATGAAATATTGAGGTAAGTGCATTTTGATTCTTATTTACTAATTTTTTTTAACATATTTTTTATTTTCTTTTAGAAAAAATTTCGAGAAGAAAAATTCTTAATTTCAATCAGTGAATCAGGGAATTTTAATTCGAGGTAAGTAAAAATTTATTTCAAAAATTGCTAGGGACCATGATGGTGCTCTTGTAACAATAAGCCCAGGCTAAAGTGAAATGTAGAAAAATGAGAAATTACGTGATAATTAAAAACTTGGATCAAGCCCAGACAAAACACCTCAGAAAGCAGCTGAACATGACAAGACAATGATGGAATCATCTGTGCATACTCGCTATCATAATCATCATCAAAGGACCTTGAGTAGCCATAGAAAGGCACATTGCCACACACAAAAAGAGTAAGAAGTCCTCGTTAAGATATCTCAAGCGATGCTAACTTCAAATCCAAGATAGTCCTTCAATATCTTTTCGAACCGGTCCAATTATTCCACTTTTTTCATCCTTTTAACAGAAATGCACTTCCAAAAAAAAGGTTAACATTCATATTCAAGTATCGTTTTTTTTCCTGACATAACACGGTTGTTTATAAACCTTGTCTTATTATATTTTTTTTTTTGTTTCAAGTAAATTTGTCTCTTTGATATGAGCCGTCTCTCTCTCGTGAACTATGTTTTATTTTTTTTGACAAATAAATACACATTTTTATTAAGCAAAAAAAAAAATTACTTGTAAAATCCATTTTACGACTCATTGTTAACAAAAATTTCGTGTGGACAATGTTTTATTACATTTTCGCAAATAAAATTATTTAAATTTTACACTCTGAACTTAATTTATTTGGAAATTTGTTTTTTTATTTGAGTGAATCTCACATAAATTACACAGATATACAAAATACATCACTTGCTAGAACAAAGCTCAAACTATGAAAATTAGAAAATACACTAAAAATAAGCCGACACGTATTTCGGAGTTTGGCCGTTAGAGCCTATTTAAGCCTTTTACAGCCAGGAGGCTCATTTTAACGTTTTAACTCATAACTTTTTTGTTTTTAAAGATACAAAAAAGAGGAGATACTCATTTCGATACAGCTTCATATCATCTAAAACTTCTAGAAGAACAAAAAAATTTGTTTGATGGAAAAATTTTGGGAAAAATTGAAAAAAAACTAATGAAAATGCATTATATTTTGCTTTTTCTCAAATAACAAATTTTTTATTAAATTTATTTATTTTTTCATTTGTTTTTGCGATTTTTCCCAAAATTTTTCCATCAAACGAATTTTTCTTTTCTTCTAGAAGTTTTAGATGATATGAAGCTGTATCGAAATGAGTATCTCCTCTTTTTTGTATCTTTAAAAACAAAAAAGTTATGAGTTAAAACGTTAAAATGAGCCTCCTGGCTGTAAAAGGCTTAAATAGGCTCTAACGGCCAAACTCCGAAATACGTGTCGGCTTATTTTTAGTGTATTTTCTAATTTTCATAGTTTGAGCTTTGTTCTAGCAAGTGATGTATTTTGTATAACTGTGTTATTTTTATTTTGCTATACATTACTTGAATTAAAATAAAATGATTTAAAAAAATGATACAATTAGATCAGATTTTTATCCTAATCAAGGTTTCTTCTGATGATTTGTTTTAATGGAAGTCGGTGTTGAAATATTAAAAAATAATCGCCCGTATTTATCTATGCTCCACATGCTCTTAGTCAAGCAATTAAAGTAAATGCACTGGAAACGCATCTTAATTAACGAACGATTTGTAGAGGCGATTTGATTTACTATGAAAAAAAGTTAAATTAAATTAAGATATCGCTGCTGTAGGGAAATTATAATGAGTTGAAAATACATAAAATAAAATAAAAACGAAATGAGACAAGCAAAGTCATCAGTTTGTCAGATTCGGTTATCAGATTGAACAGAATTAAATATAAATGTGTATGAAATTCATTTGATTTTTCCAAGTAAATTTATATATAAATACAGAATATGAATGATTATCTTGCATTTCAAAGAGCAAGAAAACCACACATTGGGATGAAGTTTAAATGAAAATAGTAGTTTATCATAAAATTAAGCACGCGACACTTTGTTTATTCTCCTTTCTGCTAATGACTTTAATATTAACTCTCTAGCAGAACTCTGGACTATGATTCTTTCATATCTTTCTGTCATCGGTTAATCGAGCGTAACACATTATAATTTAATATATATTTTTTTTTCTGTTTTGCTACTGATTTGATTCAAGTCAATGATTGTGAATGCGACACGCGCCACACACATGCATTTTTTTTTTGTTTTCATATTTCAGATTTCTTGAAAATGCTGATCCCAGTTCCCCTTATATATTAATACATCGTTTCTACAGTAATTCGACGGGTTTTGGGCGGTCGACTAACTGCGAAGTCGAATTATTGCGATAACCGTTAAATACTCACCGAATATAAATAAAAAGAAATTTCAAAAGAAAATTTTTTTTTTACATTTTTATTACAAAGGAACATGTATTTTTTAATCAATAAATCACATTTGAATGGTTTCTTAAATTATTACATTTAAATTATCAAATTTTGTATTTAATTAGATATGATCAAATATTGGTTGGAGAAATTTTCTAAAATATTCACAGCATTTGCAACTTCATCAGGTACATTGTCAAATTGCATTAGTGTCTCCTTTATCACATTAATTGGATCTCATTAATATTTTCTTTATTTTTAATAAAGCCAGATATAGTGTTGTGTGGAATGTTATATTTCTTCGACAAATCCATTATACGTGTACCATTTTCATATTCTTTTATTATTTTCTGTTTGTCACTTATGGTTACACATTTATATTTTCTTTTGGAAGGCATATTTATTTTAACTTTCGCGAAAATAATTAGGAAAAAATGTGCTTTTTTTTTGTTTACATGTTTTATTGAAGATTTATTGATTTTGACAGGTCGAATAATTATGAACGTCATTTGGGTGTCGAATTATTGCGAAGTCGAATAACTGTAGAATCGATGTATTAATATTTTAATATGATTAGATTCATATGTGAAATTCCAAATAATTCCACATTTTCTCTTAGTTTTAAATCTCAATGAAAAAATTACATTAAAATGACCAATGTTTTTAATTTAACAAGTACAAAAACGACAAAAAAATTAAAACAATAGAATGTTTCCAATGTTTTACACTAATGCTCATTAGAGAAAATTAAATACAATTTATATTATAAAAGAATATAACAGAAAAAAAAATTAACTTACATTATGTAGTTTATAATAAAGTCCACAAGCATTACACACAGGTTCACCACCTTGATTCCTTCGCCATAACGTTGTTGTGGTTGTTTTACAATTTGCACACGATGTACCGGCTCGTCGTGCCGCGCTTTGTAATGACTGTTAAAAAAAATTGAAAATAGAAACAAAAAATTATTAAGTTGCATATACACATTTTTATATAAAAAACATTTAACATCGATTATCATTACATTTATAAGAAAAAAAAAACATTTGTAAAGAATTTATTTATATAAAATGAAGTTAATACACAAATAAAAATATAAAAAATGGCACGAAATTCTACAATGTAACTACTTTTCTTTTACATTTCATATAAATTTTATACACAATTGTTAAATAAAAATGTATAACAAAAAATAAAACATTTTCACTTTAAATGATGTATATGTTTAATATAATAATAATGGATAGATTTTTTTTATTATATATATTTTTATAATGTATAAAAATAATAAGCGAATCATGTTTCATTATAACTATTATTTACTTTAAATTGAAACATTAAAAAACGTTTATATCAAAAAATTTTAACCTTTTTTTTCATTTTCATTGATCATAATGTTAATAATAATAATAAAAAGTAACATATTCAATGAATATTTTACACAACGAAAGTTACATATCCGTTCAATTAATTATATTTTTATATTATATACATTTAATATATGTATAAATTTGATTCTTTTCCTTCTTATTGAATGGTGTTGGTTTTAATAATAATATTTGATGTCACTTTTTGATACTTGACAAAGATGGATGATGCGAGAATATATTGACTTTTTTATTTGTTTGTTTTTTTTTTACTATACATGAATTTACTTGTATATAAAAATGAATCATATTTGTATTAACATTAAAATGAAAAAATGTAATAATAATAAAAAAAATGCTTTAAACATCCTAATTCTTTATTAAAATTAGTTCATTTATACGCTACTTAATATTACAATACACAAAAGTTATCTGGATTAATTGGAAAATAATATAAAAATAAAAGTTTAAAGTCATTCATTATTATATTATATAAGTATAAATGTATAAATATACATATAACATTATTATTAATATAATTAATGATCTTCCGATGACGTTTTCATTTCAAATCGATAAAAATTGTTTTGTATAATATAAAAAAAAAATATACTCGTGTGTTAAATTAAAACAATTCATTGATTATATGTATTATACAATATATATATAATGTTTAAAATGTTTAATATAATATAATTTTATATGTTCATTATAACTTAATATTCTTATTATTATTATTTTAATTCTCAATTCAAATAATTTTTAAAATAAATAAATCAACGAGACAAGAATTTTTGACAATTGACACAAGAATCTTGTTTTCTTGATTATTTCATTTATATAAATAAGATGTGTACTTCCTGTTCTTGTCCTCGTCACAATTATACATTAATCAATGATTCTGATTGATTTCTTTGAATCATGAATGAATGATAAATGTAAGTTTAATAATAATAAAAAAAGGAAAAAAAATATAAAATGTAAGTGTCGGCAACTCGTAGGCGGATTATACACATTATATTATTATTTTTATCATCTTAATTTCATTGATATACATGTCATTTTTGATATTGTTTTAATTTTAAATTAATATCTTATAAAAAATATGGATAAAAAATAAAATATAAAGTACTTGTAAGTAATAACCATCATCATAATCATAACAAGTAGTAAAATATGATTTCCAATCAATTAACTTTGTTTGGATTATTATTAAATCATAATATACTTTATTTATTATTATATACACATTAAATGTTTAATGTTATTAAATATATATATATATATATATCGCGACTTTAAAGTTTATCAAGATTAACCATTTTTTTATTACATTTAAACCACAGTAGTCGAATCATAGAAAGCCGCGATAAATAAATTTAAATTTCGATTAAATTTCTTAAATATATTTCTTTGCATTTATATTTTGAGTATGAATTTTAACAAAATATATGATATAATGTATAAAATATTAATAATAATTATAATGGTAAATAATAATAATATAAAATATATATTTTAAACATTATGTTAATTGTTTTTTTTTCTTTCTATCCAGATGAATATCAACTGTCTCTTCTGTTTTCTGATGTCTATTATTTTATTTTTATTATTACTTTTATTAAAAGTATTTTGCCGAAAAAATATTGTCTGTTAAAATGGTTAAATGTTTTAATATAAAATGTTTTATATTATATTATAATTTAAAATTTTATCAAAAAAACTGTCATAGAAAGGTGTTAGTTAGAAGGTTGCCTTTTTATTATTTTGATACTGTATACATTTTGCTTTTATATTATTGTTTTTTCTTTGTTTAAATTCAGTTAAAACGGTGTCAAATTTCATAAACTTTTTTACTTTGTTTATATGTGTATATTTTTATATTAATATCATATACATACACATAATATAAGTAAGTGCGCATATAAATCCTTTGATTCAAATGTTTTCTTAATAAAATTTTGGATTTCTAAGAAATTTTGAGTATTTGAGTATGAGATGAAAAAAATTCTCACAAGCATTTATTTTTTTTTATTTTAATATTTTTTTTTTATAATATCACTCACATTTATTATTTTGTGCATTGTCATTCTTTTATATATATGTTTTTTTTGGTAAGTTATATGTTAAATGTTTAATGTAGCATTTTATATGAAAATAGTTGAATTTTTATCACCCTTATAATAAATATTAATAAGAAAATATGAGAGAGAAAAAATAGTACTTATGAAAGGTAAGTTAATCAAAAAATCGTTTAAATATTGATTGTATTTTGTTTAAATGTTTTGGGTGTGTTGATCAAACTAATGATTAGCTCCCTAAGGATCATCGAGAATGAGAATATTTTTTTCGTCTAACCACTTCTAATAAAATATTAATATTATTATTTGAAATGAAATTCAAAGGATAAACAACAGAGAATTAAGAGAACGAGAATGAATTAGCATATTTTTTCTGATCTCAAACAAAGACTTTGTCTAGGCCAAGTGAGATTAGTACTAAATATCATAATCATCCTCATAAATGATGTTATGTTTTTATGTTTATATGGGTTGTAACAAAATTCCTTCCAAATAGTGGCATGGGTGAGGTCCTTGTCAGTCTCTTGTTTATTGACATGTTTTCGTACCCATGACATTGAAACAGTAGTGTAAAAATTCTTTCATGTACTTACATTTTATTTAACATTTTAACTTATTACTGAAATTTGTTGATATTAATCATAAAATAAAAAAAAATAATATATAAATGGCAATAAATCAAAACACTGCATATTTCAAATTGATCACGTATCGATCAATGTTGCGATTTAATTTATTATTATTATTATTATTGTATTTCATGTTACATTACAACAACACAAAAAATGGCATGCATGTGAAATGTATATGAAATGAGAAAAATTGAAAGAGGATGAAATTTTAATCTTAATATCGATATCCTGCCTGAAAACCAGATGATGGTGTCGTTCTGAGGTTAAACGTATTACCAGAGGGAAGATAATTAAATCTTCACTGTTTTACTTTAAAACTTTTTCTTTCTTTCTAATACAGGTAAACATTGAATAAAAAAATACACAGATTTTAGAATTTTAATGAAAAAAAAAGTTCTCATCAATACAGAAATGATATGAGACATAAATTTATAGCGAATAATTTATGTATAAACGCGACATGTGGTCAATGTGAATGTTACGACTAATGTTATTTGTTTATTTTAATATTAATATTTAACATTTTTCATCATTATATTTTGATTTTAATTTGAAAGAAAATATAAAATTTGACAAAATATGTTTTTTGTATCAATTTTCCTTGTTAGCAAGAGAATTTTTAATATCAAATTAAATTTTTGAACTTAAAAATTTATAATTATCAAATTTTGAGCTATTTCTCAGTATTAACTTTTCAAAACACATTCAAAGCCCTTTTACACAAATAACTAAAAACACTCTTACAATTCTCCTTTTAAGTTATTTGCTTTCTTTTATAACATAACAACAAATAATGTTTCAAGACGAACTGAATACACATTTTCAAAAAAATCAAAAATAATAATAATAAAATTTTAAAAAAGAAACATGATTCAAGTGTTTTCTTTTTTTTATATGTATTACTTTTAGAAGTATCATAAAAAAATATTGAGTTTAAGATTAAAATTATTAGAATTAAATAATCATTTTTTTATAAGTATAATAAGTATAAGTAAAAGTATAGAGACCAAAAGTGGCATGAGTTTGCAGTTTTATTGAACAAAAACCGATACACAATAAACGAATTTTCTTATAAACTTATTATGAAAATAAAAAAAAAACATATTGAACACACATATTTCATGGCTAATAATGATAATAACTTACGATGATGATGCACACGAGTTTAACACACGATTAAAAGTTTACTTTTAAAAAAAGATTCTTAATAAAATACATTTAATAACTAATTTAAATCAATCATCTGTTCAATATATTTATAAATTTGAAGTATTTTATTTATAATTAACTTAATAATGTTCGTTTTTTTTTTATCTTAAATGTTAAAATTTTTTTAATGTAACATACGGAATTTATTTACTAAACAAACAATAATTTCAAATAAAAAACGTTCTGACATGATAATTTCATTTAAGCACGTGATCACAATGGTTACAGGAAGTGAAAAGGAAATTATTTTTCTTGAATATTCAATTCAATTTAATATAATATAATTTTTTATTGTTATTATTATCATTGAAGCATTGGGTGAATTAGAAGAAGATACACAAAAAAAATTATTATTAGATTATTCATAATAAAATATTCAAAGTTATAAATTTTAATGCGAAAATTCACATTTTATACCTAATTTCCTATTATCTCACATTAAAATTCATTCAATAAATTTATCATCATCATTGCACAAATAATATGAAAAAAAAATTAAACAGATTCAAGGTCTTTGTGATTGTTTTATATTATTATTATTATTTTTTTCTCAGAGATGCAGTTTCTTGTTAGATTTCACAATAATATTGAATTGAATTAACGTTTAAAAGTGATTTAAATTAAAATGTACAAATATTTAAATAAAAACATTGATTTTAAACAATTTCAATATAAATGAACATTAAAAATATGTTAAATTATATTAAAATAAATAAAAAACGTGTTAAACAAACGTTTATTGTTAATTTATTCAAGAAAAAAAAACAATAATAAAACAATCGAATAATATTTTTATTATTATTATTATTATCAATTTGCAAGGCTAATTATTTCTTTATTTTTGATTATTATTATACTAAAATTCTTATTGATTTGATGTCTATAACTTATAAAATCAGCACTTAAGCAATCATAAATCAGGTTTTTGTCCGCCTAGTAACCTTTTAACATTATTTTTATACTTTACTTACTTAAATCTTAAAAAAAAATATAAATCAACAGTTTAAATAATAATTCAATAATAAAAATAATAATATATAAAAAAACACGCCTATTCGTTTTTCATTCATTCATTTAATGTTATATTACTATTATTGTAATTTTATTTAATTTACCGACAAAATATTATCATTATTGACAATAAATAAATAAATTAAATTACAGAAATACACAAATCGTGTACAGACTGTTATTTGTCTTAAAATGCGAAACAAAACATAAACAAGTTAAATATTACATTTAAATATGTATGTTAGTGAACAAGTGCAAAGTTGAAGTTCATTATGTTTAATGTAAACGATTGCTTAATGATTGGAATAAATTAATATTATAATCTATGGAAAATTACTTAATTTTGTTCAAATTAAAGATTTTTTTTTGTAATGTTTTTTCTAAGTATTTGAATAATATTATAATAATGTTTAATAAAATTTTTTTAAATGTTTATTATATGTTTTATATTCAATTATAATATTAAGATTAAACATTATATTAAATGTTAATTTTATAATAATTTATAATTATACATAACATGATTATGATGAATAAAATTCCATATTTTTCAACATTTTATAATGAAAATACATCATATACAATATAAATTTATATATATAACGTGATCCCTTTTAAAATACAAACATATTTCTACACATTTTGATAGGATAGTCGAAGCACGCGCAAGGATCTTCTTACTTTTCATTTTCATTTTAATATACTATACATTTCAATACAATTTCAATGAATATAAAATAAAGTTGAAATGTATACAAAAACATAATAAAATACATAAACATTTATGTAAAATCGATAATAAAATTTCTAACTTTTATTATTATTGTTGTTAGTGTTTTTCTTTAAAGTAAACATTTTATGTATATTATATTATATACATGTACACATTTGTTTAGACTTAAATATTAATAATAAAAGTTGTATAAATGTGGATGAACATTAAAATGTATAATCTAGAAAGAAGATTTATATCCTGGGAAACGTCTCCTGAATAATGTTTTGTGATTATGATTATATTATAATGTTATATAATAATAAACATAATAAAATAAGAGTAAATCTTCACGATTTAATATCAAAAAACAACAACAACAAAATTATTCTTATATTTTATTATTATACATTTATATATAACATTAAAATTTTATGTATGACATAAAAAAATCGTATCATATCTTTTTTTTTAAATTTTTATTATAATAATAATATTTTTGTATATAAATGTGATAGTAAAAGTATCTATATCTGATAGGGCGTGGTGATAAAATGAAAAAAGGGAAAATCGGTTGCTATGTATCTTTCACTTATCTGTATATATTTGTATAAATTTCTCTGTATATAGGGTTGTTGTTATGTTATAAAGTAGGGTATCATAGCACATTATTCACGTTATATGTGATTGGTCGCTTAGATTTATATTTTTATCCCCTTTTTATTGCGATTTGTATATTTTTTTATACACAAAAAAATATTAAATAAAAAAAAATAATACGCGACAGATAAAGATTTTGCACGGTATACACAATTTATTTTATTTTTATTCCACATCAAGCTGAAAATCCTCCTTATCTTGATACACATAAACTGTTCCCAAAGCGCCGGTATACATTAAACATTTGTATAAATGTTCTGTGATTTATTTCATTTATATACATATAACATAAAACATATAAAATAAAATAGAAATGCCTTACAGTGTTTTTGTAACCCTCTTTTTTATATTATTATTATTATTATTATACATTTAAACATACATACACACAATCATTTATTTTAAACATGTTGTCTCTTCATTATATTATATACATTGTATAGTAATATACAAATATCGATTAACTGCCACTATAAATTTGAAGGTGTCAAGAAACGCATTATAACAACTTTTTATATATATATAATTTTTTTTTTAATTTTCATTTCATTTTGTGTATCCATGTATATATTAAAGCTTAAATATGATGATGAAAACCAAAGCAAAATGTAAGCACCTCACAAAAATAACTGTGGTGGTAGACAAAAATGTCAACATTATGATTGTATGTATATACAAATAAAATAAAAATATATATGTTCATGCGCATGATAAACACTTTTCTGTATAAATACATGACTTTATATGTTTTTTCAGACATTTTCCCAAGCTTTCATTGAAATTCATATAAAAATATTGTGTGTGTGTGCGAACCTGAAAAATTTTTTAGTAACTGAGACAAAACATGGAAAGTCCAGTCAATGTTTACATTATTATATATGTAATATGCTTAATACATTTATGAAAATCATTATTATTATTTGTATTTAACGTGTCCTAGTAAGGTTTTGCATTAGAAATATTAGTTTATGAGTATATAAAAGATAAACAAAATACAGGACAGTAGTTAAATCGTTGAATATTGATTTTTCATTATTATTATTATTATTATTTAATGTTTTCAATTTATCCTGTGTATAAATTTGTAAGGGTAATGCAATATTCTAGACAGTGACTGGACATTGGACACACAATGAGTGAATGTGTGTATGTGTAAATTTATGTGATAATTATTCTATTATTATTGATTTTATATACCATAAACTTTTCATTCTTTCTCACTTTGAAATATTATTATTATTTATTTTAATAGTCATTTTACAATGGAATGACAAGCTTTGCATTTGCATTTTACACAAATAAATAAATAAAGGTAGCTATTATAATAATGGAATAACGTTAGTAATTAATGTCGTTTTGTATTGTATTCTCTCACTGTTTTTTTTTCTCTGTGCATTATGACTTATTTTAATGACTTTTTAGCCTTGCTATGTCACTGTAAATGTGTGTGTTGTGCAGTATCAATAAATAATGTTTTTACAGTCAGAACAGGTTGAACATAAAGGCAATAAAATTTAATGAAAATTCATCTCTAATCATAATATGAGTGTATTTTTACATTAAATTGAATAAAATTGGAAAGAAGAAGAAAAATTGCAATTGAAAGCGTTTTCAAGAAATTTTACTTTCAAGAACATTGATTTTTTTGATTTTTTGAATATAAACGGTCATTATTTTAAAAAAATAACGGTCAATTTGAATTTAAACCCGTAACGGAAAATGTTATATTTCATATGATAAAGTCACGACGATCTGAAAGCCGATTTTCGAAATTTCTAATAGAAATTTTTCGTTCTTTATAATTAAGCGTTTTAAAAGCAATTAGTAAAGCGCCATCTATCGGAATTCGTTAATTGAAAATAAAACTCAATTTTAATTTAAATTTCAGACAGTTCAAAACCGTATCGATTTCTCAATATATTTACTATCTAGAGGATCCTTTGAGCTTACTTTATCTAAAATAAAATAAAAATAGCTTTTTAAATGATGCAAAGCAAACGACCAGCTCGTTTATTACAACAAAATTGTCACGCCTCTTTTTGATTTAAAACTTTTTTTTTCAAGTTCTTTTACACATCTTTTTACTGTATAAGAAACAAATTTGTATTCCTTACATTTATACTTCTAAAAAACGCGTGTATATGATAAAACGATGTATATTGATTCAGTTTTAAGCTTTACAATGTGATAAAATTATGAATAGGGTGTCCAGTGTTCCAATTAATCTTTTAAACACAATTATCTGAATTTAACAAGAAATTGTGAAAATTTCCTTTCAATTGAGCATCCTAATTACATACAGCTCAATTAATAACATCGAAATATATAGAATATGATTATTTTTTTTATTTTCCGATAAAGAGGCGGGCGTGAGTGTAAAGATTTTGTTTCTTATAAAACATTAGCAAAAAAAATAAAATTGCATGTGAAAATTATTATTAATATCTTTTGTTAAGGCTCTCGCTTACTTCTCGCATTTGTTTGCTGTTAGCATGAAACATTAATGGGAGGAGAAAATCGAAGGAATTTATCGATTTTGCGTTCAATGTATTAAAAAAAAGAGCTAAGAGGCTGTTAAGATGCAGTAACAATTATTATTATTGAGAACCTTGAACTTAAACTTCAATATTAATAAATATGAGTAATAAAAAATGTTTAACTATTTTTTTTTAAATTTCTCATTGAATTGTGTTTCATTTTACTAGACAGTATGTCTCTGAATATTCCTCTTAAAAAATATTTCAATCGTGATTTCATAAAATTTCTTCATAATAAAACGACAAAAATGGATGTGAACACAAAGCGATACAAATTCACTTTGAAACATAATCAATAATATTTATCTGCATGTTTTTATTATATTTGTTCCTTATAAACTTTATGAATTAGAGTCACGTTCTCTGATCCAAAAGTGATACAACAACAACAACGAGTTTTTTTATTAATAATAATAATTTTTTTTGCAAGAATAAGAATCAATTTCTGGTTATATGACGAGCACACCTCAAGATCACCACAATTGTCAATGTCAAATTTCATGATTTTTTTTTTTGTTTTATTTTATTTTTTAAATATTATTTCATATTTCATCTCACATCATATTTTATATTCATTCATAAATTTATAATATAATATTATTTTTTTATTATTAAATGTACAAACAAACAAAAAAATGTATTTCACGAGAAAAAAAAAGATTTTTGTGTCGTGTATCATATTAATCAAATGTCGATGTGATTTCATGCCACACAAATATAAAAAAAAATAAAATGCAAAAAATTATAATAATAAACTTGACTTTTTGTTATATGACAGAAAATAAAAACACAATTGAATATGTATCGACAATGGTGAAAGAACATTTATAATTCGACAAGATATATGTTGAGATATTGATTCTGTTTTTCTGTAATACTCTTTTGGTAACACGATATGGATTGTGTGGTATCCTAAATGTGTTTCTGCAGATTCAATAACAATGATACGGAATTAAAAGGAAGACAATTGAATTTTTTTTACAGTGAAACAAAAAAAAAATGATTTAATAAAAATATTTAGAGAATGTGCAAAAACAAGGCAGTGGAAAAGGAAGCAGAGATGTGACCTTAAAAGGGGTTGAAATTTAACCCATAAAAGGCTTGAATTTCATAAAACACAAGGTTTTTGACTAAAACAGAGCTTACGACATTGAGTGAGTTACAATAGAAGTAACTTTCTAATTATAATTAGATAAGAAACCTTTTAAAGTGGAGGGGGAGGAGGAATTGAATTCGGTGTGGTTACCGGACATTTGCGGATTTCAATTTCTAGTACTTGATTTGACAATCTTGAAAGAGATATAACTTTAAAAAACTTGTGCAATCTGTCTGCTTCTATTTTAAGTGAGATACTGAAAATATTGCGATACTGATAACCGTGAGTCCCGCAAGTTTTTGACATTTTGATTTAAAAAATCTCGTTAAACATAAGTATCGCCCAATTTTCATCTTCAACATTAAAAACCGCGTTTTACGATTACTGATTTCGATCGGAATCGCTATCAACACAATTTTAAGTCAAACATAAACTTTAAAACGGCTTCTGATTGATCGAATCGCATGTTAATTTAACATTAAGCCAATCCGCTTTAAAATGAAGGTGTTTTAAGCTGAAAGTATGATGAGATTACATGAAAAAAAGCATATTTAAAAAAAAAAAATCTGGCGTCACATCACACAAAATTATTCAATAAACACTAACTACTGCTGCTAATCATATCATCATAAAATATCATCAAATAATTAACTGGATGACATCTCCAACCAATTTTATTTTTATTATTACAGACATTTTTAATCATAAATAAACAATTAAATATCAACATATGAAGAGAAAACGAAATTCATGAAAAGATTTTATCTTTAAACATTGTTTATATTGTATGAATGTCATACAAATTCCATCGCTAATATAAAAAAAATGAAGTTAAGTTAAGTAAAGTAAAGTAAAGTGAAGCAAAATAAATGTGTCATAAAAATATTCTTGTTAATAAAAATAATACGGGAATCGTCTGTTTCGTGTCTGGACCAATGAAATTGCAGTTTGATCTGAAGATGTGGCAATAAAATTTAATAAATGTTGAAAAAAATGAGAATAATTTTTTTTAATATCCTAATTAAAAATATGAATAAATTATCAATTTCAATGTAAATATTTTATTTTTGGGTATCTTACATTTTTTTTTTCATTTCATATTATTACGACGATCAACGAAAAGACATTATTTAATTAGAGCTTCTCATCTTATATTATTTTATATGAATATTTAGTTGTTTCACAGAAGCTAATGATATGTTTTTATATAATAATAATAAATTTATGATAATTGATTTTGACACTGGTACATTTATCAGCATGAACTCCACAGGGGGCACTTCAATGAAATTATTTTGGATACATTTATACAAAGATTTAAAATAAAAATGAAAACAAATATTGAAATGTATATAAATTGCCAAAAATTAAATTATTTTTTGTTGACTTTTTTTCGGTGGGAAAATTTTTCGTTTCTCTTATATTAAACATAACACTCATATTAATAAAAATGATGTTTTATTACACATTAACGAAATATTTTTTTATACATTTATATGAAATTTCATTTTAAACTGATGATAGCCATTTTGTTTAATGATGATTTTATTTTATTATTTAAATATTATTTTTTTTTCTTTATATTTTAATAAACCAGTCCCTTTTTAACGAGAACAGATAAAAATAATTCAATTGAATTGACCAATTTTGTTTACAATAAATAAATATTTAAATTTTTATTATAATTTTATTAATATTATATTATTTTTATTATTATATTACAATTGATAATAAAATTATAAAGTACAAATTTCTTGGAATAATCCGCAATCATGCATGTACTTATTTTAATAAGATGAAAAAAAGAAAGAAAGAAACTAGTAATAAAAAAATAATAGCACACGTTCCATTCAAATAATATCCCATCGTGATACGATAAAAACACATATGAAAGCTTCTTGATAATATTATATTGGACAAGTTGTGTGTTGTGTTGTGTTATGTTATGGGTGAAAACATCTGACTTATACTTTTTTATTTTATGATCGGTTCCCTATCGAGCGTGGGTATAATCGAACATGAATTATATTCAAAACATAACAAAATTGTATTAAATCAAATATTAAAAGTAAATAAATTTTGTATATTATTATTATAAAATAAAATCAATGATATACCAGCAAAAAAACGACATTTGAACAAATTTTTATACACTTTTATACACATTATATATGTTTATATATTACATATATATGATATATGTTAACTTTCAATATAATACACATATAAAAGAGAGAGAATATTTATATTATTGATGCTGATTCTTGGAATTAAAAACCAGCGAACATTTTATTCGCTTGTTAAGCTTGTTAAGAACGATGTAATAAGTGATTGTTTATACGACTGATTTAAGTATAAAACATTATATTATTGTATTCATATGGATTTTCGTACTTTTTATACATTTTATACATTATTTCAATGTTAACGCACGTGTGTATGATGAAATTTTTAACAAAAAAATAAGAAAAAGTAACATTTATAAAATTAAACAGTGAAAATTCACTTAAAAAATATATTATATATAATGTTATATGTATAAGATAGATGACCAAGTTAAAATGTTAAAATGAAAGTAAAATGTGTAATTTTAAATTAAAATTATACATTAAACATACATTTAATATAAATCAAATAAAAAGTTCATATGATTATTACAAGGAAAGTGATTCAACATTTTTTTGTTATTATTATATTATAATAAATAATAAAATCATTATAATTTTCTTTATAAATGTATATAAAAATTTATTATATACATTATAACATATATGTATACAATGTATAACATACATAAATGTTACTAAAAATCATATTTCTTTTTTTTCTTTAATTGTATGAATGATTTGAAGAAAAAAAACTTCAATAATGTAACATACTTTTATATGATTATAATTATAACGATGATTTGTTAAAAGTTTATATAAAATGTTTGTTATCTTATACAATATTATGTATTAGATGTTTAATAAAAAAAATATAACTTTGATACAAAATGATCATGTATGTATAAAAATATTAGATTTTTATTACCATTTTTGATGAAAAAATGGTTTTTTATATAATTGTATATAATGAATGTTATGTTTATACATATTATAAAATATAACTTTAAAGTTAAAAAACATTCTAAAACATTACAAAAACTATATTTTTATGTATATAAAACTTAAATTTAACATTTGTAAACGTGTTTAAAATAAGTTTTTTATAATTTTTACGATATTTTATAATGTTTAAAATTATAATAATTTGAAATATCGTATAAATTCAGTTTTCAACTTTTATAATATAAACTTTTTTATAATCTTACCCGAGTATATAATAAAAACTAAAAAAGGAACTAATCTAAATGTTTAATTGTATTCGAATTACAAAGAAAAAATATAAACCAAAATTTACTTTCACTCTTTTATACATTTTTTATAATGTTTTTCTTTGATTTGATTTGATTTCATTTCATATCAATTGAATTAAAAAGAAATGCGGTTGCAAAATTGTATAAACTTAATCCTATTTGTTTACTTTTTAATCTAAACAGCCTCTAAAAATTTGAAATTAAAACGATTTACGGTTACATTTAAAAAGCAAGAGTGCAAGAATGAGAGTAAATTTAATCCTAAATTCATTGCATTCGAATTGCAAAAAATAAAAAAAAAATAATCTAACATAACATAACATATGAGGATTTACCTTTAAAAGTTAAATTTTACACTTGACTTGTGTTGATGAATGACACGTTTTAAGAACTTTTTGGAATTGAATTGAATTGAATTTGAATTGAAATTAAATTGATCTTATTTTATTTTTTTAAATTTAATTCATACCACAAAATCTTAAAGTTTTCTTTTTGGTTTTAAATGTAACACAACTGTGGTGGTATTCCTTTTCTTTAAATGTATTATTTACTCATCACTCAATCATAAATACAAGATATAAGTTTTTTTTTATTTTAATCCTCATTGAGCTTCAATTTCAATCTGAACCACATTCCAACATTGACAGACAACCTTTTAAAATTCATTGTCCAAAGAATGAGAATAAAAATATTTTATACATTTTAAAGGAGATGGCATGTATCTAAAATTGTACTAACTGTGTGAATCATCTACAGCTGTTTTTTTTTATTTTAAATGTTAAATAAAATTAACAATGATATTTAAATGTAACAAGAACAAGAATTATTTGATGGATCGAATTCTTGTGTAATAGTAAAAAATTATTCTGATTATTCTGAAAAAAATAAAGTGATCTGTTTGCTTTGCATGAGTGGGGCCAATGGTCAGTGTGATCTCGTTACTCTTCTTGTGTGGAACGTACTCGCAAATTTATCACACTAGCGCATTTTAATTGAAACGCTCACGACAAATAAGAGGGTAAAATTTACATTTAAGGTACTTAAAGTCATCTTCGCATTCTCAGACCGACAAATTTCAATAAGCGCATTTTTTTCAATTCAAATCGAGTTAAGTGATAAAAAAATTAAAGTTGCGTGCGTTAATTGCCTGTGGGAAACATAACTGTGTCAGCTACTGCATATTATTCAAATGTATCATAACATCACAGAGCACTTTTTCTTCTTCTTCATCTCTCGTTAAAGTTTAATATTAAGGAAACAAAATGAAACAACATACCAGGCAACCATTCATAATTAAATTATTTACTCATCTTGACATTAACATGATTTTTTTGATTTACTAATATTTTTTTTTATATTAAATACTTGTAACAACAAACACAAATAAATAACCTTGTCTAAAAGTTGGAACTTATTCAATAGTCACGACTTTAAGGTATGTTTTGACATTGAGCTTGAAACTAATTCTATTAGTGATTACCAATTAAAGGTTATTATGATTTGATAAAAAAATTAAATTGAATTGAAATGTATATAAGGTAAAATTTTACAATTTTTTACAATTTTCTTCATCAAATAAATACCAAAAAATTTTTATTGCATTCGATAAATTTTAGAGGAAATACATTTGACCGACACTTATCTTTATGATGATTATCGCTATCGATTAATTAAAAAAATGAACGATTTATTATGATTGTTATTTTTATTATTAGACCATTATCTTAAGTTTTGATAACAAAAAAAATCTACAATAAATCGGTATTTGCTCATTTTTTTATCAAATTTAAAGTAAATTTTGTTATTTTTTAACGCTAAGACCTTTGTGTGTTGCTATGCAGTGTACAGACATTTCAAAGACATTATATTGCAAAAAAATTAAATTCCAAGGAATCTTATCTCCAATAAAAGTCCAAAATGATAATCTGATCCATCAAATTGGTATCATATTTTTCATTAACTTTGGTTTCTTATCGCCTTTTTGATAATGAATTGAATGATTTCAGAGAATTTCTTGATAAAATTTTACTCCAGATTACTTTTAACCCTTTATTTATATTTATATATTGATTGCAATGGAAATTTTTTGGTATCAAAGTTCATTTTCAATACAGTATCTATACATACACGTATACATAGGTGTGTACATGAACCATGAGCGTGATATTTGGCAATTTTTATTTCATTTTATATTTTTTTAAATTTCTTTTATATTAAAAATAAATAAATAGATTGGATTGCTCATATCACATTTTTTTGTTTGATATGATTGTTCATTGAACTTTAATTTGATAGTTTTCATTGTTTTTGATATGTTATTGACTTTTATGTGCAATGTACAAAATTTTTAAAGGTGAATAAACTGATCCCTTGTTTTCTGTTAATTTGTAAAAAAAAAATCGCATTTCCACATTTATGTATGCATATGAAATGGTATCAATATCGGTATTTATGATATAAAATTATTTTTTAACAAGGTTTTGCCCCTTTTATAAGTATTTTTTTTTGTTTCATTTTAATTTTATTTTTAAAACATAACATATATGCATATATGAATTTTTTTTTTAATCATAAAATATTTTTTTCTTAGATATGATACTTAAACATGAAAACATGTATAAATAGAGAATGTAAATTTTGCATCAATATTTTGAGGGCGTATAACCCGATTATATTGCTCCTCTTTTTTTTATTTTAACTTATTTTTTTTTAAATTTTTATTCTCACACATAATTTTGTTTTTTTTTGTATCTTTTCAGTTTAATATGATGCGGGCATTGAATAAAATGATGTTAAAGTATAAAATTATAATGTTTTCTGGCAGATTGTGTGTAAATGAGACAATTCGTTACATATTAATCATAACTTTATAATCGATAGATTGATGTCTCGTCCTGTTGTTTTATTTTACCTTCCTTTCAATACAAAGTAAAAAAATAACAAAAAATATAAGGTAATAATTATTATTATGTTTGAATAAGAAGACAAAATAATATTTTGTTGATTAAATACACAGAACATCGAAAAAAAACACCTGTATGTTTGTACAACATGGAATTTTTTTTTGTAATATTTTCATGATATTGACTTTGGTTTGAGTAACAACACCAATGATTGAGGACATGAACTTGGTTCTCTTATATGCATTTTTGTTTTATTAATATTGTAGTTTAATAATAATAATAATCATTGTATGTAAGTTATAATGTCGTGGGAAATTATGCACTATATGTGTACAAGTAACTTATTATTATTATTTTTATAAGTTAGTTGCATTCAAGAGACACGTATTTATTTTTTTTATCATCGTGCTTCTATAATTATAAGAATAATAATGATTATTTTGTATATTTAAGATGTATATTCGCTTATATCGAGGGAATGTAAGTTAAATTTTATATATGAATATGATAATTTTAATATATTTTTGATGATTTTATTCAATTACAGGTATTTTGCAGTGATTTATTATTCGTTATTCGCATTTTCAATGGTAGATGGCCATTTAAAGCTCTGAGAAGGGCAGTGGCGGATTGGCCATACGGGCAATTTGGCAAATGCCAGAAAGGCCGCAGTCGATCGTCTTGTAAAAGTAAAGTTTAGCGTAAATTTTATAGAAAATCATACAAAATTCCAGCGCTCCTGGACAAGGCCATGAGTGCTCTTATTGAGAGCTAATCGTCTTGACCAAGTTAATAGAAAAAAATGGTCCGTTAACTTCCATTTAAAACAGTTAAAAGAATTAATGTTTGTTTTCATGTTGTTTTGATGTCATGTATACGAATCTTGTATAAAAGAATTACTTAATTAATTAAGAGTGATGTGAGATTTATGTTAATTTTAAATGTATTCTACATTTTGTTCTCCTTCCCTACGTGAATTTTTATCACAAATATCTTGTTCACACAAAATAAAATAAATTATTATGATAATTTTGTATTAAAACAAAACAAAAAAAAGTTGTATCTACAAAACTGGACCACGAGAACAGAATTAATATTAATTTTAATTTAATTATAAAAAAAAAAATCTATCCAAAAATTATTTGTTTAACATCTATTTTAATTTTCATTCAATGCAAGTGTCTCTTAAAGTGATTTTGAAAACAGACCAAAAAAACAATCTTCAAGAGATACTTTTTGTGTCACAACATCAATTTAATATCAAAAAATGTAGAAGAAAATGATAATTACTTTACTCACCAGTCTTCTCTTCGGTTTGATAAGGGGTCGATTTTGTCCATTCATTTTATAATATAAACCACAGGCATTGCACAAATAGTGTCCAGTACCGTCTCTTCTCCATAATGGTGTTGAGGTGGCACCACAATTAACACATTCTCTACCCTCTGTAAAAATAATAATAATAAGATTGCATAACAATAAATATTAAAAAAAAAAATTAAATTCAAATTCAAATTTCAAAAACAAGTAGAAAAAATGAAGTCTAGACATTTGTATGTTAATTTATTATAAATCAGTCGATTTTAATTGACAGAAAGATTATTAGTAGTAATAATAATAATAATAATGAGAAGAAACATTGATGATAATTTACGATCACAACACTTGTTTAAAAGTCATCATCATCACAGTGGATGCCCCCTGTTGTGAGTTCATGTACTTGGTGACGATCAACTCGACACACACTCTCACTCTTTTTATGCTTAAAATCAATTACATTGGACCATTAATTATCATTTTTATTATATGTATATTTAAATGTTTGTATTTTTCACATATTATTACACACATGAATTACGAAGAAATTGAAAAGAGTCACAGACATATCAAATATCATCATCATCATTATTTTCATCGTCATCACAGCAGATATTAATTTCTTTTTTCATTTCATTTTATTTTCCATTTTATATTATTTTTATTCTAAGACATTTATTTATTTATTTATTTAAAACTCTATTTGTGTATTTAATATTATTATTTAAATGCATGTAGATGGACATTTTTGTCAAAACACTTAATTTCAAACTTAACCCTTTCCGTCCTGCGAGTACTAAATGAAATTCAATGATCCATAAATGTATCTCAACAGAACCATTTAGGACCAATTTGAGTTGCATTCAAACTAAATTCATGTCCATTAAAAAAAATTGAGGGTAATGAGGGTTAAATTGCAATGGAAGCACCTCAGTAATGTAAAAAACGCGACAAGTAACATAGCGATGAGCACAACACAAGACAGTAGTTGTGTCGTTTCAGGTTATTACAAGTTGACATTAAACATTTAAACGTTAAATGGAATGAACACAAGAAAAAAACAAGCAACTTCAGTAAGAGAATACAAGAAACAAGTGAGGAGATGAGTTTTAGTAGTAATAATAATCACAATGGAGATTGAATAACAGAATTTGTTGTTAAAATTAATTTTGAATATGATTAAGATGATGTTTGAAAATTAAATTGAAGAAAAAAATATTTAATTTTAATTTTAGGTAACAATAGGATTAAAATTTAAGGGCGTGATTCGCTTCAGTATAAGTCAGGAAACGCCAGTTTGAGTTGGAATCGCATCATGTCTTGTGTCAAGTTAATCGTTAAGCTAATAATGAAGAAAAATCATTTTCAAGGTCAAACTGGACGTGTCCGAGGACTATCCAGGACTAATGATCTTAAATACATTCACTTGAATATCCTTGACGTCACTATGCTGCGATCCACGCTATCCTCTGAATTTGGCCTCAATAAGACCCTTATTCTATAAGACGGACAGACAAACGATTTCAAAAGCGCATTTTAACTTGAAATCCATTCACAATCAAATAAATGCCTATATTTTTCTTGTATTGTGTAAATTTCTGTGGGAGTGATGATTCAAGAGATGAGAAGAAAAAACATCGGTAAGGTAAGGTGCTTCTGATGACCTTGAAATTGAATTAAGAATATTTACATTTAATGTTACATCATACCAGGATGGGAAAAACGCAATTCAATACCAATTTATACAAAAGAAGTACAAATTTCTGTTAACTAGTTCCGGTTTCCTCACAATTAAAATTTAATAATTACAATGAAAAGCAATAATGAGCGTGATTGAAATTGGATTTTCCTTAAATTTCATGGGAATATTGATTCACAAGTGAATGAAACTGAATTAAGTTTAATTTTAATAAAATCAGAATCTTGACATGATTAATGTTTCAAATTTAAGTTTTTATTGGATACCCAAAAATCATAAAAAAAACTAGTCATAAAATAAAATTGTATAAGACAAAATTCAAATGTTATTCAATTTTTCAAAATATATTTTATAACTGATTTAAATAAATATTCAATTTGAACTCTATTAAATTAATAAATTCAAGATACAGGACAACAATCGAGACAACAAAAAAAAAATAAATAAAAGATATAAGAAAAAAACAGATGATAAAACTATAACAAGATAAATATCTAGAATAGCTACCTGACCGATGATGGCGATGAGATAACTTTTGTTAAATTTTATTTAAAATCAATATGATACACTAAAAATAAAATATAAGTTATATATCATGTCGCGTTTTTCTCTCCCTATACATCGATTTTGATTTACATGTGATGAAATGTGGCTCAATTTGATTTTTGATCTAATCGATTTTGATCAATCGCGTGTGAATCATTCATTAATATAAAATTTGCGATTTCTTTGATATGATATTAACTTTTAAAATTTAACATTTAAAATAAATTGGAATTTGATACAAAATCTTAACATTTAATGATGAGAACGGAAACAAAATTGATTTTTATTTATATTTATAAAATATCTTGTTTTATTGATGTTTTTTTGTTTTTTATTTCATTTTATTATTAAATTTAATATTTACTCATCAAGTTAATGTTTATTATCATATATAATAAAATATAAATGATTATATTGTTTTATTTGTATATGATATGATGCGAGATATTATCAAAGTAACAAACAAAAAAAAAGAACTTGTAACAAACATTTATTACAGTAACTGACCACACACAAACATAACATTTTACTTTCAATGTTATTATGATGCATAATTTAGAAAGGATCACGCACTTTCTCACCTAGTTCAAGTTAAAATGTATAATAATCATAACACCATTAAAAATGTAATTAAACAATGTCTGTAATTATAAAAAATTATAAAAATATTGTAGAAAATATGATCATTTAATAAAATTTTATTATTATTATAATAATGTTTAAATGTTAAAACTCTCATAATATGATGTTTAATTGTATATTTTTGCTACTGTTTTAAACATTATACATATATAACATTTAATATTATATACATATATTATCATTAAATTTATTATTAGTATTAATATTAAGTATGAAATTGCGTGATCTTTTTAATGTGAAGTGAACCAGTGAGAACCTTTTTGTAATGTAATAGACTCCTTTTACTCATTTAACTACATTTAAAGACAAAAGATAATCTCATTTGATTGATACATCGTCATTTATACATCTAATGTTATATGTATATTATGAATATATAACATTAAAATCTTATGATCATTATAATAATAATAGCAAATAGAAAGAAGTAAAAAGATGATATACATTATATTATTTATTATGTTTAATGAAAACATCAGTAAAACTGTTAATATGACGTTTTATACCCCACAATACGACATCACTTTGCATACATTTAATGTGTTCCTTATTATGTGTATATGTTTGAATGTAATAATGTTAACACGATAAAAATGATCATAATTCATATAAATTTTTGCCTCGCAATTTTTACTATGCACGGAACATATACGTGTATACAGAAGCTGTATGGAGTGTATTGTTTGGAGATCATATAAATTATGTTATGATTTCATTTTTATACATTTCTTACACATTTCATACATGTAAAGAAGACACGAGATCATCTGTTTCTGATAACACTTTTTAGTGTAAAAATATATCAGAAAATGATGTTTCAGATTTAAAAAAAAAGATCCATGTATATGAAAACATAAAATTCAAAAGGATATCTGTTTAAATAAAAAAAAAACACACATTGGATAAAGAAGAGTGTGGGTAACATTTTGTAAAACATTACAAAAAACAATTAAGAATTAACACCTGCGCTTACGTGTTTTTTGTTCTTCATTTAAACATTTAATCGTTTACACATTATAACTTTTTTATATTCTTATATAAATTCAAAATTAAATTTAAATTTAAAACAACAAGAAAAAGTGTCACACTACCAAAAAATAAAACATTTTTCACAAGAAATATCAAAATTTATCTTTTTAATTTTAAATTATTTTTTTTGTTTTTGCATTGTGACACATATTTTATACAAAAAATAAAAACTTTTTTAAATGAGTGTTGCATTATAATAATATTCTTTTTGTTGTTAGTATTTTACTTAAGTCAGATGAAGAATTTAGGACCCAAATACATTTTAATTATCACCGTTTTTCACACATTCTCAGTATATTTTTTAAGTTATACATTATATTATATTATATATAATGTATACTGTTTATAATATAATATTAAACATTATTATACCCACGACATAATTTAACTGACTTATTGTTTTAAACGAATATTTTAATTGTTATTTTTGTTAAAATTAGACATTATTATAATGTGATAATTTTTTTTAAATCATTATATTTTATTATAATTAAAGATATATTATGTTATATTATAAATAAGAAAATGTGAGTGAAAAATACGAAAAAAATCAGTGATCAAGATGAAAAAAAATTAACATTTAAACATTATAAGAGGTGCAGCAGTAAGCGTGTATTGAATTACACATTATGTTATTATTTTGTTAGTAAAATTACAATTACATTGGAACCTTATCCACCTGTTAATATATAGAAAATAGAACATTTATGGTTATAGACATATAAAGACACAATGTGAGTTATAACACAAATAAATTAAAATAATGTTAAATTAAAAATATTATAATAAAAGTAAAATAAGTGCTAATAATAATTTTAATAATAATCAAATATCGTATATAAAAGCTTTTTCACATATTATATTAAACATATCATCATATATGTTACAAATTTCAGTCACATTTTACATTCACACTCTTAAATATCCTTAAAATTTTATCAATTCAAGTATTGTCAACATTTATAGTCTGCCTTATTTTTTATTATACATTTCATTTCATGTGTATATATGATAAAAATTTTATAAATGTATGTTATAAATATATGTTACATATTTATGTTGTTACTGAGCTTGTAAATAATGTTATGCATGTTTCACATTCCCTAATAACAGCATGTTTGTACGTTAAAATATTTTGTTTCACATATTTTTTTTTACTTTAACATACATATTTTTGTATATTCTTATTATTATTATTATTAATATAGTTTTGTTATGTTATATATGGGCTCTTACTTTAGGGACTTTTATATTATATTATGTTAATATTAAACATAATTTATATCATACATATATATGTATATTTGCAAAAAAAAAGTGTTTTATATTATTTTATTATTAATAAATTAATATTGTTTTGTTCTTTATTTTTTCTTAATATTAAACTTAAATTTAAATTTCATATAATATGAATGTTTATAATTATCTTTGTTTAGTTATGTTTAAATTTATATGAGTAATTGTAAATTTTTTTCTTTTTTGTTTAATTTAATGTAACATTTATAATTTGTTATATTTTTGTTTATAATTTTAATTTGTTTATATAAAATATACATTATACATACATGTATATGTTTATAATTTAAAATTAAATAATGTTTTGTTATAAACATTATTATAAAAAATTGATAAAAAATAAAGACAATTGTAATCGTGTCCTTTAAAAAAATTATAATTAGCATGTTTCCTTTTTGTTGTAAACATATTTAAACATTATATTGTATATTTTTTTATAATATTATATTTGTACATTGGACAAAATCACATCGTTAAATTTTTTCGTTTTGTTTTACTAGAGAATTATGTACGGGTTTTTTGTAAATATTTTTTTTTTACAAATATAATAATGTTAATAAATGAAACGAAAATTAACAAACACAACAGCAAAAATTACATTTAAGAACAAGACAGAGGCAGTTGTCTTTTTTTTATCATTATTATTATTTTTTTTATAAACTTTTTTTGAAATATTCCTTCTTTTTTTATTTTTATTTTTACTCATGTTCAATATTTACCTGTATTTTATGTTATATATATGAATGTTCTTACACATGTCTATATATAATTTTTTTTTATTATAAACATTAAACATAACAAAAAATACACACGATATGTCTCATATAATTTTATATAAATATATATATATAAAGGAGAAAAAAAAGTTTCATATAATAAAAAAAAACTTGAACGAAATTCTGAAAACTGTCACATGAAAATTATGTCCTCTGTTAAACACTAAATTCTTATGTTTTCTCTCTGTTTTATGTTTATTTTTTATTTTTTTTTTTAGTTTTTATTATTATTATTCCAAATCATCCAAATTATCGTGTGTGTATAATAAAACTTTAGTAAAAATATATAAGAGACAGTTTCAGGTGAGACTTGAAAATAAAAATAAAAACAACTGTTTTCTATTTGACTCACGCATGTTTTGTATGTCACGTGTAAAAATATATAAATTTATATATAATCAAAAAGGTTAAGGAATTGAAATATATATTGAATTAATGTAATAAAATGTCAAAGTTGCCTGAATCCTAGTTAGTTTTAGGGATTCCTTAAAATTAACTTTTATACATTTAATATAAATTTCTAGAAGAAATTTAAGAAAAAGGTATTAAAATACTATAAAAATATACAATAAAAACACAGCTTGTAACTATTTTATTATTATTATTATGGTATATATATAAATTTTGTGACTCAACTCATTTGTTTTAAATTTATTGTTTTTTTTTTATTATTATTTATACGTGTCTCTTTATCCCTTAGACTAAAACTATGACTATGATTATGAATGGCTTGTGTCTTTTTTATTTTATTCACTTTATTATTAAATAAAAAAAAAAATTAAAATAAAGCACATTGGCATTGTTCTCATCATCATCATCATAACACAAGATATCTTTAAGACATTAACCATTATATGTGTCATAAATTTATTTTATATAATAGAAAAAAAAAAGAAAACTAGACATTTATATGAAATAAAATAATGTAAGAAAATAGAGAACAATGAAATGGCGTCAATGAGACAGACACTTGTTACCTTTTTCCTTTCTTTATTTCAAATATGAAAAGAAACTAAACGTGAATTATGTCACAATGTCATATTTTATTTTTTTAAGAATTGTGAAATTTACACTCACATAAACCTTAAATAAAATCTTGTGAAAACTGAAAAAAAAGTATCGATTTTTTTTCCTTCTAAACTTCAACCAAATTGACATGAACTCTTATATGCTTAGTATGTACTTTTTTTTATATTTTTTTATGGTAACGTAAGTGTTTGAGTTGAACAAATAAAGTCACGTTCAAGTCATTTTATTGTATGACACTATGAAATTGCTGTTGTTTCAATATTTACTTATAAAATACTTGGGTAAATATTGTACTTATAAACAAACACACACTTGTTTCAGTTCACAAGTGGAATCGAAGTGCTTCCTTTGAATTGAGAACTTTGTTTTTATTTGATATTAATTAATAATTTTTATGAAATTTTGCATGGAAATTGAGTTTTTGTTATATTAAAACGAAATGAGCTTAAATCTGAGGCTTCGAACGGGATCTCTGTGAGCCTTAATGATGAGAAGCCATTCTGATAATTGCCCTTCGATCAGAGAAAAAATAGAATAAAATAGTTTTATTTTAATTTCTTTCAAAACACAAATTCATGTCCCAATTCAATAAAATAAAATATCAAAGGGTGGTCTCATTTAATATTAATCTTCGATGGGTAATTGCTCTAGGATGTCGTTCCTTGAGACAAATAAATATCGTTTTTTTTTTTTAAATTTAATATTGTCTCACAAATAATATAAATTGAGGCTCGCTCTCTCTCCTAACCCATACAAATGTCATGTCAAACTATTCAATTTAATTGTATATTTTTTTTATGTGTATGCTTCCTTTTCCTTTTTTTCATTTCAAAACAACTTAAACAAAAAAATTATCATCATCATACCCATAAGGCTTTGTATGCATGCATGATGATGAAAACAAAATTTAAATAAAATAAAATTACAGTAAAAAAAACACAAATGGACAGGAAAATTAATGCAAATCTCCACTGTTTGTCGTCGTCTGTTTTTTTATTATTATTATTTTGTATATACTTGTACATTTTTATATTAAGTGGCGTTTTTTTATTCAATTCTCCAGTTAAAAGGTTTTTTGTACCATAAACATATGAAAATAAAAAAAACACACCGAAACAATGATACTATTAATGAAAGTCGTTTTCATATACAAAATACACAAAAAAAAAGTTACCAAAATACAAATAAACTTGAATCATTTGCATTTTTACGGTAAATAAAATCTGTGTCTCTTTATTGTTCATTATTCATACTCTCCACAGAGTTAAATGTACAGAACGGAACACACTCAGGTTAATTATAATTTTCACAAGAAATATTAAATATATTTTTTTTTGTTTATATTCTGTGTGTTTGTGTTTGTGTGGATTTCCTGAATTCACTCTCATAATTTGAATTTTTAAGTGATTAATTAATGAAAGAAAAAAACTTAAAACGTTCCGTTACAGTTTTGCACTTTTTCATATTTTGTTTTACAGTAGATTAAATGTGGATTGAATTGAATTGAATTAAATGTGGATTGAATTAAATTAATTTAAATTAAAGGAAATAATAGACCTCATCAAATCAATCTATTTTTAATTATAAGCTGCAGGTAAGAAAGCTTAAAAGTACAAAGTACTGCACTTGAAAAAAATGAGTTCGCATGTAATTTTTCATTAGTGATGAACTTTTGTTCAATTAATTATGTTTTCATCTTCTATTTTAGTATATTTTTTTTAACCCTTCTCTTAGTGGAAGGGAAATTTAATGTTAAAATTGATAAGAAGTTATTAAAGAAGTTAATTAAAATTAACGTTTAGACCATTTTTTATAAAAGAACGTTTTCCTGAGAGAGAGGCAGAGAGAGAGAGAGAAAGAAAATTTCGAATAATTTTATGTCCCACTCCAGATATCGAAGGGTTAAGATCTTATTCAATGCCAAGAATGCAAAATTAAGAAAAACGTAGCCATAAAATTTGTGATAAAATTACATTTCAAAAAAACTGTTTCCGTATCTTTATCGCTTTCTCTTTCTCTCTCCCTCGCTATCCCGTGATTTTTTTTATTCTTTTTTCAGGAATATTAATATCGATATTCAATTCACGGACCGTAGTATAACAAAACTTATTTCTAATGAAATTGAACTTTAATAAATTTTCATTTTCACGTCCCGCAACATATCTCGCGTCATGACACACACATGACATGTTTCGCACTACAAAAGTCATGAAAATGAAAATCTTACAATTTTTTTACAATATTCATGATTTTTTTACAAGTTTTACATTTCAGATTCAACTTCCAAATTTTCATTATAACTTCACTGAAAGCTGTAAACGGTCCGCAGTACAAATTGACTTGGCCCGCAGACGGAGATTTTTGATTGACGCTCAAAGGACATTTAATTAAGGATATTTTTATCGCATTTTCAGTTAATTTGGAACAAGAATTCGAGTATTTTGAACACTCCTTTAGTCTATCCATATTATGCGTGGTGGTATGTGGGGCCTTTTCAACTTAGAGTATTGTAAGCAGACAGACACACAAAACGCTCTCAAAAGCGCATTTTATCATTGAAATATCGGTAAAAAAAATGACTGACTCGTATTTTATTCATAAAACAATGCAAAATTAATGCAGTTGTTGAGGTAGTCATTTAATTGTTATATGTACACACACAAGACAATTGCTGTGTTATGTTATTTTAATTTTAATTTTAATTTTTTTTCATTTTCATCAAATTACTTACAAATTACAGCAAAAAAAACCTTGAAATAAATTTTACAACTAATTGTCTATATATTTTAAATTGAATCGTTTTTATAAATTCATATTATGACGTATGAAGTGTGTTTCATTTCATGCTTGAATTTCAGCATCAATCAATTTTATTTTGACTTCATTCAATTTTAAGAAGAAAAAAAGAACACTTATAAGAATTTGTGCAAATTAAACACCAAATAAAATATGATTTTTTGGTGCTTACACTCAATGAATGTGAATTCAATACAACATCAAATAATTCAAATTGTGTTGAAATTTTATAATAATATGAAAAATATTTTTGTGAAAGCTTTTATAACAGGATATCCATTGATACGTAAAATTAAATTAAATTAAATTAAAATGTTAGTAAAAATAAAAAAAAAGCAATTAATTTAAAATGTTAAAATGAAAACAATAAAATAAAATTAAATTAAAAAAAATGGAACACCCACACCGTGTCCAATATATATCTTACCAGCACTAGTTCTCGCTTTGGTCCTCTGTGATTTTGTATTATGCGGGCTCATATTTGATCTGGCATTTGATTGAAATGCACTACTAGTTTGATGGTAATTACCATAAGTATCGTACGCACTCGCATATGCAGATTGATGTGCATCAAATAAACTACTATTTAGAGACGCACTATTATTGTTATTATTATTATTATTGTTATTACTGCTGCTATTATTTGTGGTTGATGTGTTATTATTCTGGCTATTTGTGTTATTATTATTATTATTACTATGATTGGTGGTTTGTTGTTGTTGTTGTTGCGTACCTTCACGTTGTTTTGGTGCCGATGATGCTGTCTGATTATTACCGTTACTTAAACATGGTTTAATGTCTAAGCCACATGAGCCTGTGTCTCCTGTCAGCACTGAATTACTTGTAACTTGGGCTTGATGCATAAATGCATTCACTGCTGCTTGGTATTCTAATGGTCCCGTTTGTACTGAATCAGGTGTTGAATCTTTTGGCGGTGTTGGAGGAAATGAGAAGAGGTGTTGACCACTCGATTGACTACTTTGGAGAGCTGCAGCAGCTTGACTAACTTTTTCTTGGGGATCTTGAGGACATGCAAACGGACTGCCCCAAGCACCACTTGACGCTAATGATTTTGGTGCTTCGCTTAGGCTCCATGGCAAAGGTGCTGGAAAATGTGGCCTGCACATTTGTGGTGAAACATGCGATGATGGCATTCTAGAAGCTGCTGCAATAAAAAAAAGCATAAAAGCAAGAAGGCATTATTAATGTGTCAAATATTGCTTTATTATCATAAAATGGGTGTACAAAATGAAATTTATCATCATATTTTTATGTTTTGAATTATATAAAAGGTGTGTAATTTTAAACAATAACAATACAAAAACAAATTTAATAGATGAAAATTATCTGTATATAAAAATGTGCAATGCATCCAAAAAAATATGGTTAAATGTAAAATAAAAAATAAGAATATTCATTATTTTTAAATATAATTTTATACACATTTACATACATCATAATCTAGCCTATGGCCAAGATTATTAAATTCCTTATACAATAAAATCGATAATAATAATAATAATAATTCCATGTTGTAAAGAAAGAAGAAGTTGTTTTACGTTTTTCGGTAAGCAAAGCAGCAGTAAGAGACGATTCAATATAATTCAACATAATTCAACATCACAGTCTCCGTTATGAATAAAATGAAAATAAAAATAAAATATATAGCATTTTTCATACCTAACAGCGAATTATTATTATTTTTTTTTGTTCAGATTAAACAGATTTTAAAGTAAAAAGTACAAAAAAAAATAATATAAATTACATTAACCGGATTGTTTTGTTTTGTTGAATTTTTTTTTGTGATTTTGTATTGATTATTGTAATTATCCGTGTAATATCATCAAAAGAAGGCCAATGTACTTTAATTTAACTCAATTGATCACAATATGAGTGTCCAATGTCCATCATTATACATTTTTCATGGATATCATAAATTTCTTAATACTTATCATCAAAGTGCGAAGTTATGACATTTAGCCAGTGGCTTAAATCCTCTAATTATTTAGACATGTGTGTGATGTCAAAGTCGTATTTGAGTTTAAAATGCATGTTTATATTAAGGAATTAAGAAATAATTGATGTTATTTAAAGGATAATGAAACCTTGACTCGAAAAACATTGAATTTACTCAAAACAAATACGTTTAACGTAAAAATTAACTTAAATTCAACCATTTGTCGCCATTTTATGAAATATTAATAATAAAAAATGTTACATACATTAAATTCATACACATCATATGTAATATATAAAAGGTAAAGGCGCTATAATGTCTGCTGTTTTTATTTTATTTTATTTCTAAATAAAATCATTTTATATTATACATGATACATAACATAACTCTTTACACATTATAAAAAAATCAGAGCACTTCTTATTTTATTTTCATTTTATTTCATTTCATTTCATTTCATAAATAATTCTACCATAAAACCACAATTTTGCAAATAATATTATGAGTAAGTTTACAACTGTAACAATATTAAATGTATATATTTTTTTTTTATATTATTGTTAAAAGGTTGAAACATACATATAAAATAATAATAATAAAAAAAAACAGTACGAAGAAATATAAAATGCCATTATAAATGTTTCGTTCCCTTTTTAACTGAGGTGAGAATTTTTCTTATTTATTATTAACTTTTAACTTTATACACTTATTATACACATCATCTCCCATATATATATATACAATACATTTATATACATATATTTGAAATTGTTTGGAAGATAGACGCTTAAGATAAGAAACTGAATTTTATTATTATTTTTATTTCTCACTATATATATTATTTTTTTTTATTTTATAATATTATAACAAGTGCATTAAAATGATAAAGAAATAACAAGCTTAAATATATGCAAAAAAAAAATAAAAATACAGAGTACATAAAATCAGTATATACATCAACAATGTCATTTTGATTATTTTAACACATTTATATTATTATTATATTTATACATGTTACTATACAATGTGTAATATTTTTCTTTTTTGTAAAGTAAGTCAGTTTATTCAGTCCAATCATTTTGCTCTGTTATGTCTTTGTTGTATAAATAAATTAAATTACATTCTCAAGATCAGTATTGGTCCATTTTACTCGTTAATTTTTTTTTTAATGTTATACATTTAAACATTTTATACATGTATATATACATTTAAGTGTGTATATTGTATTTTTAGCGTGTCATGAATCGTGATGATGAAGTGGATGCTGTATATAAATAAACATTTAAACAAAATGAAATAATATGAATTTTTATTTGAGGTTTCCAAAAATGTGTTACATTTTAATGATTTAATTTTGTTTCATTATGTTTTTTTTTTAATATTATTTTAATGTAAAAATTTCAGTTTTAAATGAAAAATGTTGTTTTAAAGTTAAATTGATAATAATATTTAATAATAAAAATAAATCATGAGAATATTGTATTTTGTGCATATAATGTTATGTAAAAAGTTAAAATGATATATTCTGACACTAATCTGTTCAGTTACACACAGTTAATTTTAAAATGAAAATCTAACACGCTATACACTTTTTTTGTATTACATTTTTTTTATAGACGTCATTGTTTGTTATTTGTTAGAAATTAAAGTTATTTTTTTTGACCGCATATTCATCAAGAAAAACTCTTGTCTGTTAAATTTATGTTGATTTACTGTTGACTCACTCACTGAACAAAAATAAAATAAAATTACTTTGAAAAAATTATATATATATGTGTGTGTATTAAATTTCTTTTACATTTAACATTTTTAAAATAATAATAATAATATATGTATATGTTTTCTGGTAATTACGGTAAATTGTTACAAATTGTAGGTCTATTGTATGCATGATACATATAATATTGAAAATATCTGTGCGTGTATTTGAAATTAATATAAAACATTAAAAACACTAATGTATATAATGTAATTTTTGATATAAAAATAATAATAAAAATATTAATTGTTGGGTAATTAAACAAAATAATAATAAAATAAAATAAAAAGGTACATTGATGTTATATGTTATAACATTTAACCTTGTTTTAATATTATTATAATAATAATGTTAATGTTTATCTATTAAATTTTACATAAAACGGTAAGTTTATGTATATTCTGTTATATTAATTAATAATTTTAATTAAAATAATTCTAATAATGGTAATCATTGTCAAAAATATTTTTAGCATTCATATTTTAATATAAATATAATGTGACTCTAATAAGATTTTATACTTTTTTATACTTTTCTTATACATTTCTGTTTAAATTTGTAAAGAAAAAAAAATACAAAAAAAAAATTTAATAATGATTCTAAAATTATATACACATTGAATATTGATAATAAAATGATAATCAACGATAATGATTGGAACGTGTAAGTGATTTATGAAGTATTTTTTATGATTATACACATATAATAATAATAATAACAAGACTAATAATTATTGGCCTCATCTCTCTAACAACATCTGGATCTGGTTGCATCTTCATCATCATTACATATATATGTATGATGATTAAATCAACATAAGACAGAACAAATACTGTATTATTATTTGATGAAATTGCATTTAATTGAAATATTATTATTATTATTTTCTGTATAAATGTGTATATAAACTTAAATTTAATGTATATGAATAGAAATGAATGATAATGTGAATAAAAAATAATAATATTAATAATTGGGTTAAGGTTACATTTAAAAATTGTTCGTATATATAAGATTTTTATCATAATGATCATTAAAATTCATGTATATACTTTCATTTTCAATTAAAATTATAACGTTAAATGTATTTTTTTTTTGTATATTTAAAATTACATTTATGTAAAAATATTATTATACATTATACTTAATTTTAATATTGTAATATTAATATAAAACAAGAATATAAACATAAAACATTCATATAATAAAATAATCGATTATACAAAAGACAAACATTATTCAAATATTATTTATTATATTCAATACAAAAGACATCAATTTGTCATCATCTGAATACTGTATAAAAAATAATAATATATTATTAATATTAACATTATCTTTATATATATGTTTATATAAATGTATAAATATGTTTATATTCTTATTGTTTATTATTCAAAAACATTTAAACATATCATAAATAAGTTACAGGATTCAAATAATGATATAATTAAAGTTCATTGGATAGTTTTTTGTATGTTAATATACATGTATATAAATATTCCGGAAGTTTAAATGTAAAAGCTTGATTTTTTTTAACATTAATTTATATATTTTATTATAACAGTTACATTATTATTATTATTTTTATTATTGTCTATGTGCAAATACCATTTTTTTTGCATAAAAAAAATAAATTTTGCGCACATTGCACACACTGCTCTTGCATGAATTTCCGCTGCACAACACACACATAAAACTGGAATAAAACTATTGTTGCTTATATTTTTTGTGATTGTCGGTTAAAATTTACTTATAAACATATATTTGATGTGCATTATTTTATATTACAATTTTAATATAAAATAAAAAAAACATACATTCATACGAGCAATGAACAAATACAATAAGAAAATATAATAAAATATAAATTTCATATAAAATAAAACAAAAATAGTTGATATTTTTGTGCATTAATTAAAAAAAATATTTGAATGTTTCAATGTTTCTTGGCTATTCTTTTTTCATTTTGAATGCTAATTTTTTTTTAACTCGAAAATTTGCATAAAACAGCTATATTGCGGCATTGTTTTTGTTGATTTTAATTTTAACTTATTCAAATATTTTAAATATGATTGTGATGTCAGCCAGATGCACAAAATACTGATATGAAAATGAAATTTAAATTGAAATTGAAATGGGGGATGAATGAAACAGCTTTAAGGGTTGTTAACCTGTTTTTTGTGTTATTTATTACTTTTTTGTTCTTTATTTATTATAATTATTATTATTATTATACATTGTATTAGTTTTGCGTGAATTTTAAACAATTATTTAAATGTATATGATAACATTATATTGAGATGCAACTTATCAATTTGTACTTTTCTCACTTAAAGTTATTTTATTGCCTTATATTATCAAATGTAGAACAATATTTGACAAGACACTTTCAATTTATAACATTAAAAATTTCTTCTACAATTAACCAGTGTATATTATTATTATTATTATTTTTTTATAATTTTATAGGAAGACCTTAGCAGGTGCATTTTGATGGCACACTTCTTCATTAAATGTGTGTATGTATATTCATAAATTTAATAAAAATATATAAAATTTCATGAATTCCTCAAATGTAATCCAAAAAACGCACGTCTTTTACTTTTATTTTATAATGTAAATGTATATCATGATATATGTATTACAACATTCTCTTGTCTAATACCACCAACACGTCAGTTATCGTATGAAACGCGATATGAAACAAAAAAAAATAACATACTTTTGGTAAAATTTATAAAAAAAATACACAAAATCTACTGTTATATTTCCTTTTTATTAAAAAAGTCGTATATAAACGAATCGGCAGGTGAATCTTTTACATTTATATATGTATAATATACAATATAATGTTATATATTTATCTTACGATTATTTCAATTTTAATGTTATATAAAAAAAATATAAGTCTGGACAGAATTGGACTAGTTTTTATTTCCCATACTAATTATCATTAGTAGGAATTTCTTTATATTTATTCATCATAATAAAATTATACAAATATAATGATGATAAACATTTTAAACATATAACTCATTTAATTTTGCGTATTCATTTTATTATGATAATGAATTGTAATAAATTTGAAGAATATGAATATATAAAAAAAATAAGTAAATAATGACCAACTGTAAATTTTCTCATAATATTTGCGCCAATTTGACACTGTCAATGAATGTTAAAATATATGTGAATGAATCATATACATACACACAATATTAAGGAAAAAAATAACATCAAAAGTAATCATTCATAATTTCTTTTGTTTACTTTTGTATTTTTTTTCATTATATTCATTTAAGTTTAAGTTTAACTCTGTCTTGTGACAATATTTTTTATTCAAAATACAATTATATTAAGAAAAATAATATAAAAATTATGAATGAAATTGTAAAAGAACGGTACACATTATTATACATGAATAAAGGAAGGTGTTTTATTATGTTTATTTTTAATATTATTATTAATAAAATTATAATATTATTTATATTAAATTCAAAAGTTAATGTTATTACAAAAGAACTCTCAGTTGGAAATTATTATTAATTTCATACAACTTTCAAAACTGTTACACGGACGTTGTATGTGGTCAATTGAGTTTTAAAATTTTGCACATTAAATTTAAAGTTTTAAATGATATTAAGATATAACAGTTTTTTTTAATATTATGTGTATTTTATATTTTATTAACATGATGATAATCATTCATATTATTTGTCATCATTTAATGATTTATATTCAGAAGAATTGTAATGACGTTTTCAAGGATAATTAAGGTTGAATTTGATAAAAACAAATATTGTAATGAAATTAACTTTAGAAAAAAAGGGTGGTCTCGTAATTAAATGTTTAATGTTATATATTAACATTATATGAAAGTTATATATAAAAAAGATAAAATTTAACCTTCAATGATTTTATTTTCTTAGAATCAATATCAAATCTACATAAATCTACAAACAATGATTTTCTTTATTCTCTTGTTTCTTGTGTTTAACATAAATTTTGTGAGAATTCCCTAATTGTATTTTAAAAAACAAAATATACATTTATATGTTAAAACATTAAACCATAACTTTAGCAAAAGGGATACATATGATACAAAAAACATGAAAAATTATTATAAAAAATAAATGTTTTTCATATGAAAATGAGACAAGATATAAATTCAAAATTCCAGGAGGTCCTACATTTCCTAACAGAGGCGGCTATCGCGACACTTTATTGTTATTTTTTATTATTTTTATTATTATTCAACATTATATTATACATATAAATACATTATATCAGAAAACTCCTAGTGTGTTCCTTTCTTTTTATCATCATTTTTTTTCAATTTTTACCTTTATTCGCTCATTGTGTGACCATAACATCAACATATTCATATGCACACACATATGAAATCAAAAACCATAATAATAATAATGATAATATGTGTATATGAGTATCAATATAAATATAAAGAAAAGGTAAGGAAAAAAAACAGAAATATTATTGTTAATATTAAATAAAACAATCGAATTCAACTGAAAAACATGAATTTTTTTACCATTATTGTATATACATATATTTTCAATTCACAACGAGGACAAAACACAAGTATAAATTTTATTGATGATACCTTGTTATTTTAGACACACATATATATCATTCTTTTCAAAAAATATAAATATATATTTATGTATAAATTTTGCACATTTTATTATTATTAACTGATGCATTTTAACTGTTGTACACATGACTCGCATACCGGTTGTACACCTTTCAAAAGGAATGCGTTATGTTATGCGCGATGCCGTCAGTGTTATAAACAATGCATGTTATTTTTTTTGCTGTTCTTTTTGTTTGTTATATGTTGTAAATATGCGCGCGCTCTAACAATCATATATTATATAAAAATAATATGACGAGTTTAAATTTATAAGACATATCATAAAGAATTTGACTTTTAAAATCTATAACTTTAAAGATGATTTAACGATGTGAAGTGTTCAATTCATTCAAAAAATCATCATCATAAAATCGAAGTCTAAAAGGGAATTGAGGAAAAATGTCAAATATACACTTGATTATTATTTTTTTTTATTATTTATTATGAATCAAAAGTCAAAGAAAATTCAATGAAAACAAAAAAATACATTTATACATTAATAATTCACATGTGCATTCAATTTTATACATTTTCTGTATTTTAATTCTGCCATTCTGTCTACCACTGTTTAAAATATTCATGGGACAAGCGGCACAATATAATAATCATACATTTATGCATCATGTTTCTCTTCGATATCAATCAAAGTCAATTTATCATAGAATTTAATAAAAAAAAAATATATATATAATAAAAATAAGTACGGAAAAAACAAAATACATTCAAGTCAACACATCATTTTAGATGATTTTTTGTTTGCCTTTTATTTTATTTTAAATTCAAAGTTTGCTGCTTTATGATTCAGTTCATTTTAGTTGAGTTTAGTTTAGTGTTTTTTTTTTGTTAAGTTTCTTAAATTTTTATAATAATAATTTTTATTATTATAAATCAGAGTTATGAGACGATTTTTATACATGGAATTATATGGTGAGAAGATGTATGTTTGTTTGTGTTACGACACAAGAGATGAGGCACGAAAAATGACAGTAAATTAGTTATAACGAATTCTTTTTTTATTTTTAAAAATGAAATATTATGAACATTAACTTAAATTTGAAGTTAGAATGACAAAAATAAAACAAAGTTGGTGCAACAGTGCAAAATGAATGGATATCAATTTTTTTGTGTGTTTTTTTTTAATTTTATTTCTGTTTTACACTTAAAACCACTAAAAAGGAACCTTATTTAAAATTATCCTTCCATAAGAGATACAGTTGTGAAATATTTATCAATTTATTATGAAAATAATTTAAAAAACAAGGCTCAGTACTTTAAATTTATAACGATTTTTACTTTACATCATTATTTGAGATATTTTGTATATGAAAAGTATCCATGAAAAGGAAATTTAAGCGCTTTTATTATTCAAAATGTTAAAAATTTATCAACAACGTTTTTTTACACTAAAAGCATAAAAATGTGAAATTCTAACCACTGGGCGGTTAAGAAAAGTGCATTTCGATGGGACTCATTTCATTGAATAAAAAAAAAGCAATTTAGAAATCCGCTATTATGAAAAAAAACCGTCATTTTGAAAATATTTGAAATAAAAAATCAAAAAAATTTGAAAAATCAGACATTTTGGGTTTTTGACCGTTTTCAGACTCTGGAGCCTATTTTCTGAGCCGAATCCCAGAGCACAATCCGTGAGCCTAATAACAGTGACAGCGGACAAACCGTCAGTAATAGTGCATTTTCCCTTACGAAATGCACTAAAACGATGTATGCGAAAGTTGAAGGTGAAATTTGATTTGAGAACGAAATTTTTTATTAAAAAATCATACGAAATTGATAATTTTTTCTACAATTAAAATCAAATCCCTTCCTAAAAGCGCCTTATTTTCATTAAAATTCAACTTAACAATTGTCACATTTCATATTCGAAACATTACATTACAAAATATAAAAAACGTAAACTAATGTTATTATTTTTTATTTTTTTTCATATGTGTTTTTAAATGAAATGCACAAAATCTTATCAATTTATATCATCTAATTTTTTTTCGTTATTTTTAATTCCGATCTTGAGTGTTATTTTTTTATTTTATTATTTGATATACTTTTTACTTTTAACAATAACATTGTTAAATAATAATAATAATAACAATAATACAAAAAAATGAAGGGTATTTAAAATGTTCAATCCTATACATTTAAATAAAAAAAGTACATAATAAAATGTGAATAGAAACAGGAAGACAACAAAAAAAAGAAAGAAATGGATGGAAATGCATTAAAATTGTTACTTTTTTATTAAATACATAATATAATAAAAGTAATTATTACAATAAAAGTTAAGGGTGGTGGTATATGAGTTTAAAATAAAAAAAAAATAATCCGATTATTTGTTTGGTATAGATTATTTACTTTTATAACGACATTAAATAAGTGAGTATGAGGGTTGAAATGAAATGAGTTTGATGTGAATTCAGGATGAATTGAAATGGAAAAATGATACTCAAAAATTTTCTTAAATGTCATATAAAATATGTTTTAGTTTATTATTCACTGAGATTCACACACAAGATAAGTCAATCCCTTGAGAGAATTTGGAATGAAAATCATGAATCTGATTGAGTGTTTGTGTGTGTAAGTGAAAAGATAAATTTTTTTGGTATTTTAGATAAGGAAAAGCAAACAAATAGAAAATTGAATGATTAAATTGAATTGTGATTAACTGAACCATGTATCAAATGTTCAAATTTGGGGTTCAGTGTAAAAGTAAATTTATTATACTGGTACTTGATTACCATTAAACATAAGGAGAGAGGGAATATTGTCACATTTTAGGGTTTTAATGAACGATTTAGACACCACAGGGACACCTTTATTGAGCACCTTTATTTTAAAATGTTCATTAACTGACACATAGAAAGTTTATTTTAGTTTTTTTATTTGAATGTGCGCATATGCCATGATTGTTCTATGTATGAAATGAAATTATCGCGCATATTGTTTGTCTATATGCTTTTTAAGAGAAGAAAATAATACATATTTGAATATAGGAAAAAAGAGAAGTACTCGCTCAGATACAAAATGGCGGATCCAGCTGTCATTCACTTTAAACATTATTATTATTATTGTAACTTTTATGTGTACATACATTAAAATAAAATACACTTTCAATAGACATTTTTTATAAAAATAATGATGTATATAATTTTAAACACTAATAGTTATAATGTTTCAATGAAAAGGGTTTAACTTAAATTTAAACATTAACTAAACATAATAATTACTGTCATTTCTTAAAAAAATCTATAACTTTATTATGATTTTAAAGAAAAATAATAACAAATCAAGTTTATACATTTAATTTTAACATAAAATAAGGGTCATTGTAACTTTTTTTTTTAACTTAACATTATAATGAAAAAAAAACGTAAAAATGCAAATAAAATGTTCCGGTTTAATGATTCATTATACAAAAAAAAGGAAAAGAATACTACTGAAATTGTATATAATGTATAATGTATATAAAAATTATAATAATAATAATACAACATTATAATATACATATATAGAATCAGAAAAATGACCCCGACATTATAAAATGCTGTCTTTTCATTTAAACACCTTTTTCTTATTATTATTATTGTTATTATAACATAAAAAATATAATTTATACTTTTTAATAAGACATCATTTCAATGTAATATTATTATTATTATTTATGCACAAAAAAAATTGTTAAACATTTATATTATCTAGATTTGCGGTTACTGGTTTTTATATGTTTAAAGTTAAACAAAAAAAAAGAAAAAAACATAGACATTTATAAAAGTAATAAAAGTTGACACACAAAAGCTCGATGAATAGATAAAATCAATTGATATCAATCTACGTCTTAATTAGATATACATTTAAATGTATATTTAACCCGCGTGTTATTTATATTTATTACTTTGAACTTTTCATATACACATTTTGACAGGAATCTGATTGAATGTTAATCAGAAAAAAATAAAAAAAATAACCTTTTTTTTATTATAATCTTTATCAAAAATTATTTAAATATTTCATGCGTGATTGTTATCGATATTAACTACTGTATATAGATAAACATATATAATGTTAATAGATTAATGACATGTATATTAATAATGACATTTCATTATTAATCTTAAAAATTATATTAAATTTATTATATTTTTTTGCTTGGATTAAAATTTTTTTGTTGAGTTCATTATTATGAATTATAATAATAATAATATTATTAGTTTATGATCGATTACGAATATTATAATGCGAGATTATTGATTGGATTAAATGATATTAAAATAATATTTAAACAAAAGGTGTAAAATCGATTATTGATAGTGATATATGATGGATTTTAAATTTCAGACACTATTAGTGATTACTTTTGCGTGTGTGTAATGTTTAATGTGTATAACATTATATACATATAACATTAACATTGTTACTTCTATTATTATAATCAACCTTTAATTGAAGATTAAAAAAAAGTTATGAAATTTACATGGCAACACCTTATTTATAATCATATATAATATTCATAATAATCCTATTAACCAATTAATTTTTTTTTATCTTATATTAATGTGTATAACAATATTAACAATAATAATGATAATGTACTTATTTGACCCATATCGAATACATTTAAGTGTTTCATTACATAACATAATAAAATATATAAAATTTTAACACAACAATAATCGCAACATATAAAATAAACTTTATTATTAAACATGATTTCATGCATGTATGCATCAATTACTATTTAATTTTATTAACAATTCTTCTTGTAACATTTAACAACAAGAAGAAGTAACTTTTATAACAAATTATCAGAATGTATTGCAATAAAAAAAGTACAATAAAATAAAACCATTGACTAACTTTTTTGAAAAAAAACAAACATACATGAAACAAAATAGCAATAAAATTAAACATATTATACACACTTTATATTAATATGTGTTCATGTTATTGCAATAAAATAATAATAATAATATAATCAGACTTCTTCTGTTTTCTTATCAATGAAATTATTATTATTATTGTACTAGTGCTAAAAGTTATGAAAAAGTTTTGATATTTTTGTACAAAAAAAAACAAAATAATGCATTATAAAATGTAATTGTACTTGTAAAAGTAATTATCATTGTATACATTTATATACATATATGAATATAATTATTATATTTGTATAAAAACGTGTGTAAAACTTTAATAAAAGCAATAATAAAATAATAATAAGGTAAAGGTTATCTTCTTAGTTAAAAGTTATCATAATTATTTATATATTGTTAAATATTATAAATTTTAAACATTAAATTTAACAAATATCGAAACAAAATTAATGTGTATTAACATATTATATGGATACAAAATAATAATATATGGATTAGTGAGACAAAATTTGTCAAATATACAAATTTCCTTGGACCATTAACTTTTATTATAATTATTATTATTTTTATTATCATATATTGTTTTGTTTAAATTGCATGAATAATGTATTACATTTAAAAAAAAAAAAAAACATTTTGCAAAAATTTATTAGTCTCCCTTGGAGTTTTGACATTAATCTCATTATATAATAAATTAAAATAAATGTGAAAGGTGACAAAATCAACTTTTTTTGATATGTTATCAAATGATCAAAAATTCAAACAATTATAAATTGTGTCAAAAGTTTTTTTGTTTGCTAATTTGATAAGATTTTAATATTAAGTTTAATCAATTTCTAATAAATCTCTTATGTTTTAATACATTGTATCAAAGTAAACATGTATAATGAAATATATAGATATAACATAATATAATATTAAACAAAAAACAATAAAACTAGAAAATAAAACACATTAAAATTGTGTAATTTGATAGTGAATGGTCATCAATGTTTTGTTTTCTGATCATAATATACACACATT
>LN483799.1:0-98536 GCA_900002565.1 Culicoides sonorensis
AAATATTCAAAAAAATTTCAATACTGTGTTACAAATCGTTTAATTAATTGTATTTTTTCAAATTAAATTTAAGGATTCAGGTAGCCAAAATAACATCAAAATTAACATTAAAGTTCATAATTTATTTAAATTAAGATTAATTTTTGTACTCATTTATAAATTACATTTACATTTCTTGAAACTCATATTAAAAATTCAATTAAAAATGAAAGTTCAAAAATTATAATGTTCAGTTGATTTATGTGTGATAGAATAAAAATAAGATTAATTTAAATTGAAATTTGTAAACTTCCGGTATCAATTCAAGATAAGAAAACAAAACATAAAAAAAATATTAAATTCTGTTCAAAATAAAATGAAAATAGCCATCTTACAGTATTGAAAACAAAAATTAATTGTTTTATTTTGCAATTTGATTGACTTTGAAAAGTTATGATATGGAAAAGGTAATTTGTGAGGACGATCCAATTTAAACAGGTTTTTCAGGTCAAGAGAAATTTAACCAGCAAAATATGAAATGGACTTGCCTCAAAAGTCGTCATAGTCATAGTGGTTCAGGCATTTGTCTATCATGTCAATTACGTGGGGGTAAAGTATCTTAAGAACCCTATGGTCTCCACAGAAAAGAACCAGCACTCAGACCTACAGACGGGTCCACTGTGCATGCCCATTATCATCATATCTGATGAAGAAGGAACCAAATCTACCTGGTTTAGTTCAGGAAAGTGACCGCACCTTATCAGAAAGCTAGCAGGGCAGACACCTTCACTTTGATGATGGAATTATGACTGGGAAAGTACTTACCTAACGTGATACCACGCAATCTGCATGTTTGGGACATGCACAAAGCAGATTTGCAACATTCTCTTCTTGACCAGAGCAGCATTTGTACATTGGATCTCTAGAGTCAAAATGACTGAGGTGATAGTCTAGAGTACAATGACTAGTGAACATACCAACTACAACTCTGAGCTCAATACGGTTCTATCTGATCAGTTACCTAGATAAACCGAAATCAGGTTTCTTGATAAAGAGACGAGTCTGCCTCAGAGTACTCGCCTGATTGGACTACCATTCCCGGAAATCCTAGCCTCGAGGGATAACAAGAGACCTATCTATTTCACACAATTTCTTTCATTTCTCATAAATCCTCATTTCTTAAAAATGGAGATCAGAGAAAAATTTTATGGATCGTTTTCTCTCAAATGAAAACATTAAGTTAAATAAAAAACTACAAGAAACTGTCGTAATAACTCACAGATCATTTAAAATTGAGATGTCCTGTTTTTATGGGCCTTGTGCTCAATGATCATTAAAAAGAAAAAAAACAGAAGATAATTTAAAAATAAAATTGAAAAAGGTGACAACAAAGGTAAACAATAAAGATAACATAAATGTCCTTTTACCTAGAAGTCAATGGCATTTTATGTTTCTTCGTCTTTATTGCCAAACGGTCATTATTCTGGTCAATCACATAAATTTCAAAACGGTAACGTGCCTTTCGTCATTAATTCGATTAGAACTTATAAAAAAATAAAAAAAAAATAAACAGAAGTAGATAATAATAAAAATTACAACATTTAATGATTTTTGACCCAGACAATTTTATTTGATAATTTGTATGTTTTGTTACATTGAAGATTATTTTGAAACTTTTTTCATTTCATACTATATTGAATTTATAAAGCAGATTGACTGTTGACACATTCGTCATTAGAAAAGTAAACAATTGTTGGTTTGGCAGTATTTTGAAGTCTACGTTTCCTAATCCAAATGAAAGTGTATATTAATAGAAGTATGATAAATGTTCCAAAGAAAAGATAATGTACGATGATCGAATGCAATATTTTTCCTTTCAAAGATTCTTGTTCGGATTGCATGTCTATCTTTGGACTATAATAACATTCAACGTTAAGAATTGTAGTGTGATAAACATTCGTTGTAACTTTTTCCTTTTCCCATTCTTTGATTGTCACGTTGTGTTTATGCAAACTATTAAGTATGATTTTCAAACGATTGCAATCAAATCTATTGTTGTGCAAATAAATGTCCTGCAGATTTGGAAATTTTTTAAACAATTCTACTTCATCTAAATCAGTTAAATCATTAGTAGTAATCGATAAAACTTTCAAATTTATCAAGACTGGAAACTCTCTAAGGGGTAAGTCAGATAGATAATTTTCAATAATAAAAAGTTTTTGAAGATTTTTAACTGGTTCAAACATTCGTCCATCAATTGTTTTGAGTTTGTTTCCTTGAAAATTAATTATTGTCAGCTCTTGATTTTCGTTGAATAAATTGACATCCAAGTGCTCAATAGAATTATGGTAAAAACTAATTAAAACAAGATGTTTACAAGAAAATAAAGCATTTGGCATGATTGTTTTCAATGAAGCACTTTCGATCCACATTTTTTTGAGATTTGGAAACTTATGACAAATTTCATCGGTCATAACAGGCATCACAGAGGCTCTAAAAGTAATTCTTTCAACAGCATTGTTATTTGATGATGATGGTTCAAAGAATGGCTTTGATTCAGTTGTTTTCACTCCAATAAATATACAAAGATCTCGTACTAATTCGCATTCCAAGCCTAGGGTGTGATCCATAAACTGAAAAAATACAATCACAATTAGTAAATGAGTCACAATCATAATAATAATAATTTATTTCAAATTTTAAGTCAACTGGTGATATAAACTGCTTGAGAAAGTGGACCACACTGAATTGTTTCGTTAGTTTTCGCATCTTTACATAACACAACGTTATCATTTAAATTAGAATTAAATTAAATTGTATTTTTTATGTGAAATTTTGATAAGAACGAAAACATAAGCTTGTGTTTGTTACATTTATAAGAATCTTAACATTTGAATTTAAAAGCGATTCTACTTGATTTTGCAACTTTAATATGAAAATAACAAATTGATATGGTACTACAATGATCAAAATTATAAACCAGAATCAGTGTTGAAATATTTATCATTTGAATAGTAATCATCAGGGATGGGTGTTGCTCTGATAATAGTTTGAAGTTTGCATTTTGCAATACAAGTGACAGTTAAGATGATCAAAAGGATGAAAATTATTCCAATGGAAATTCCATTTCCAATCATCGAGTACAAATTTTGTTCATACCACTGTTTTTGATGGGATTCTTTTGGATTTTCAACACATTCAACGTTTTCAATTTTGGTAAGGTTTGTATTCCTTGTATATGCTTTTTTGTACCATTCTTTGATTGTCACGTTGTGTTGATGCAAACTATTAAGGATGATTCTCAAACGATTGCAATCAAATCAATTGTTGTGCAAATAAATTTCCTGCAGATTTGGAAATTTTTTAAACAATTCTACTTCATCCAAATCAGTTAAATCATTAGTATTTATCCATTATTCTTTTAAATTTATCAATACTGGAAACTCTCTTAGGGGTAAGTCAGATAGATAATTTTCAAGAAGATGAAGTGTTCGAAGATTTTTCACTGGTTCAAACATTCGTCCATCGATTGTTTTGAGTTTGTTTGCTTGAAAATTGATTTCAGTCAGCTCTTGATATTCCTTGAATAGGTTAACATCCAAATGCTCAATAAGATTATCGTAAAAAGTAATAAAATAAAGTTGTTTACATTTAAAAAAAGCATTTGGAATTATAGTTTTTAATGAAGCACTGTCGATCGACATTTCCTTGAGATTAGGAAACATTTGACAAATTTCATCCGTCAAAACAGGCATCACAGAGTTTAGGAAGTCGATAAACGGTCAAACGGTCATTATTCTTGTCAATCACATAAATTTCAAAACGGTAACGCGCCTTTCGTCATTAATTTGATTAGAACCTATTAAATAATTAAAACAGGAGTAGATAACAATAAATATTTCAACATTGAATGATTTTTAATGTACCCAGACAGTTTTATTTGATAATTGACTTATTTGTTATATTAAGTAAGATTATTTTGTAACTTTTTTCATATAAAGCATAACAGCTATTGAAATTTTAAACCAGATTAATTGTTGGCAAATTCATCATTAGAATTTGTTGCTTTATTAGGATTTTGAAGCTTATGTCTCCTTATCCAATTGATAGTTAAGATGATCAAAAGTATGAGAATCATTCCGAGTGAAATATAATTAACGATGATCGAATGAAAGATTTTCTCCTTCAAAGATTCTATTTCAGATGACATGCCAGGCTCTTTATTTGAATTATAATAACATTCAACGTTAAGAATTGTAGTGTGATAAGTATTATTTGTAATTTTTTCCTTGTCCCAATCTCTTATTGTCACGTTGTGTTGATGTAAACTATAAAGAATTATTTTTAAACGATCGCAATCAAATCTATTGTTGTGCATGGAAATATACTGCAGATTTGGAAATTTTTTTAACAATTCTAGTTCATCCAAATCAGATAAATCATTTTGATAAATCCATAAATTTTTCAATTTTGACAGTATCGGAAAGGCTTTAAGTGTTAGCTTAGTTAGAAAATTTGTATTTAAGAGAAGTGTTTGAAGATTCTTCACTGGTTCAAACATTCGTCCATCAATTGTTTTGAGTTTGTTCGCTTGAAAATTGATTTCAGTCAGCTCTTGATTTTCCTTAAATAAGTTGACATCCAAATGCTCAATAGAATTATTGTAAAAACTAATTATATTAAGATTTTTACATTTAAGAAAAGCATTTGGTAAAATGGTTTTTAATTTCAAATTTCATCCGTCAAAACAGGCATCACAGAGTCTAGGAATTGGATTCTTTCCACAGCATCAATATTTGTTGATGTTGGTTCAAAAAACGGCTTTGATTCAGTGGTTTTTACTCCATTAAATGTACAAAGATCTCCAACTAATTCACAATCTAAGCTCAGGGTGTGGTCCATTAACTGAAAAAATACAATCACAATTAGTAAATGAGTCACAATCATAATAATAATAATTTATTTCAAATTTTAAGTCAACTGGTGATATAAACTGCTTGAGAAAGTGGACCAAACTGAAATGTTTCGTTAATTTTTGCACCAATATGTATAATATCGTTATCATTAAATTAGAAGTAAATTAAATTGTATTTTTTCATGTGAATTTTGATAAGAAAAAAAAGACAAGCTTGATTTGTAATATAATGATTTATATAAGCGTTTAATGATTTTCTTTTCGGCTTTATTTTAAGAGATTTTGAATTTACATGTGTGAACAGCTTGCAATTACAAGATGACTCTCAACAACTTGGTTGTGTGGTGTCAGGTCTGCAGCCTTGCTAAATGTCATGTTTGTTACATGTATAATAATCTTAACATTTGAATTTAAAAGCGATTTAACTTTATTTTGCAACTTTAATATGAAAATTACAATTAAAATGATATTACAATAATTAAAATTAAAAACTAGATTCATTGTTGAAATATTTATCATTTGAATAGTAATCATCAGGGATGGGTGTTGCTCTGGTAATATTTTGAAGTTTGCGTTTTGTAATACAAGTGACAGTTAAGACGATCAAAAGGATGAAAATTATTCCAATGGAAATTCCATTTCCAATCATCAAGTACAAATTGTGTTCAAACCACGGTTTTTGATGGGATTCTTTGGGATTTTCAACACATTCAACGTTTTCAATTTTGGTGAGGTTTGTATTCCTTGTAACTTTTTCCTTGTACCATTCTTTGATTGTCACGTTGTGTTGATGCAAACTATTAAGGATGATTCTCAAACGATCGCAATCAAATCTATTGTTGTGCAAATAAACATCCTGCAGATTTGGAAATTTTCCAAACAATTCTAGTTCATCCAAATCAGCTAAATCATTTTTAGAAAGCCATAATTCTTTTAAATTTATTAATATTGGAAACTGTCTAAGAGGTAAGTCAGTTAGATAATTTTCAAGAAGAAAAAGTTTTTGAAGAATTTTCACTGGATCAAACATTCGTCCATCAATTGTTTTGAGTTTGTTTCCTTGAAAACTGATTGTTATCATATTTGGATTTTCTTTAAATAAGTTGACATCCAAATGCTCAATAATATTATCGTAAAAATTAACTAAAACAAGATGTTTGCAAAAAAACAAAGCATTTGGAATGATAGTTTTTAATGAGGCACTTTGGATTCTCATTTCCTTGAGATTTGGAAACGCCTCACAAATTTCATCAGTTAAAACAGGCATCACAGAGTCTAGGAATTTGATTCTTTCAACAGCATTGTTATTTGATGATGATGGTTCCAAAAATGGCTTTGATTCAGTTGTTTTCACTCCAGTAAATGTGCAAAGATCTCCAACTAATTCACAATCTAAGCTAAGGGTGTGGTCCATAAACTGAAAAAATACAATCACAATTAGTAATAAATGAGTCACAAGCATAATAATTATTATTTAATTAAAATTTATAGTTAACTGTTAAAGGACTGAAATGAACTGAATTGTTTCTTGAATATTCATTCCTAGTTTGTAGCACATCCTTATCACTTGAAATAGAAGTAAATCCTCGTTTACGTGTTATTTAGATATAGAAAAACGCAGCATCCTGTTGAATCAAATAGTGACTCAAGGCAAATTAATTTTATTTTTTTTGATTAATGTAAGTCATTTTAAATTCAATCAAATCTGATCATAAGAGAAGCTTCATACAAAAAAAAGAAAATCAATATAAATCCAAAAATTTTAGAAGAAGAATTAATTTGATAAAGAAAATGTTGATCTGTAATTTCAAAAGTGTTACTTCTTTATGCGGAACAGTTACAAAAAAAAACCGATAAATACCATTCATTTGTTATAGAATTTCTTCATACACATTTTAATTTGTTTGAATTATTGCTCCAGCATCAGTCAATATAGTCATGTAAGAATATTGGTATGTAATACTCTTCATACTTTTTTTTTTGCAATGCTCCCTTCATTAAATACATATTTTTATTTGTTTAATAGTGGCAAATCTCCTTCAAGTGAACCGATAAATTAACTTCAATTAGCAATAATAATTGATTTATGCGGCACTTTTGATATCAATAAAAATTGTAGCAGTGTATATCAAGACTTCTTCAAATTCCAGGTAAGGATGTTGATGATACAGTTTTAATTCTTACTGAAATTTCAAGATAATTTTATGTAATTTTTCTTTTTTATTTATAGGGAAATTAAAAGTTCGTTGAAATGTATTAGCAAGAGATTTGTGGATTAAATTTTGTAAGTTAATTACATGGAACCGAAAGCGAGAGCTATTCATAGCTTAATGGTAAACGTATCACATACCATCAAATAGGTGCCGAGTCCGATTCTAGTAACTGCAAAAATTATTTCAACCCAGAAATGTCTTTTCAAGTCTTACCGGGTAAGTAGATAAAACTTGACAGTTCATTTTGTATAGGTACACATACGAAAATGTCAAAAATCTTGTACGTAATTATGGATGTCAAACTGTTACCTGCTAACCTAGTTACTAACAAATTCTACAGAGTAAAATGTCATATTGACGTTTTATTTCAATAGAAACACATACGAAAACTTCAAAAATTCATATATGAAAATTATAAATGTCGAAATGAATCCTATGGACTTCAGCTTTTAAAATTGTCAAAATTTTTTTTTAGTAATAGGTTAGAAAAAGACGCGACTGCTTGGGATGATAAGATAAAAGCTAAGGTCAAATGGTGATGCTGTGGTGATATAATAGCCCAGATTCAGCCATCTTGTAATCATCATCACCTAGACTGGAAGTGGAGCACAGTGTTTTCACAAGAAAATGTTTCAATTCACATTCTCTACTTGAACAAATAACGGCCACTTTCTTCCCATTTATTTTAAGCAAAAAACAGTTACAAAAAGCCTAAAGATTCAAACACATGTGGTCAAAAAGTACGAAAACCATACAGTATTTTCTGTAAACAAACATTTATTTTTTTGTTGTTGTTATAATTTTAATTATATCCCTTATTTTTATTAAAAAAAAAAACATTTCTTTATATCTTAAATTATTTTATCAATTCAGTATCTAAAGCAACTAATAAAAGGAACAATATCCAAAGAAAGATAAAAAGAATAATAATAATGGGAGCAGAAAAATGTATAACAATGAAAAACATCATGATCACAGGTAGTACAGTGCAATATAATGATGTGAGAAAGATCTTTTGTAATCAGTAGTTTATTAGCTGTGAAGACGATCGGATATAAAAAAATAAAATTAATAAGTCAAGAAAAAAATGTTTCAACAACAGTGCAATTACTATCCATACGACAATGAAAAAGTGAATTTTATGTCAAATAACGACGATTATTATCCTGGTTACTCGAGTTCTGATAGCTATAATTCATTTAATTACGAATCTAATGAGGAGTTTATCAATAGTTATGGAAATTTCCAAAATAATAATAATAATGAATTAAAATATCAAGAACAAAATAATAATAATAACGGTAATCAAAATAATTTCACAAGATCACAAAGTCACTTTAATCATGGAAATAAACGGCTGAATGTAACAGTAGCTGATAGACTGAATTATTCTCATCGTGTCTCACCTGAAATAATGAAGCGAAGAAGGATCGCTGCCAATGCACGTGAACGTCGACGAATGAACAGCTTGAATGATGCATTTGAGAGATTGAGGGAAGTCGTGCCGTCACTTGGAAATGATCGAAAGTTATCCAAATACGAAACCCTTCAAATGGCACAAACTTACATAAATGCATTAAATGAGCTCTTAAATCGATGAAAATTTAATTAAATGTAAATGTTTTTAGTGTAAATTTCTCCTGAACATCCTGTGTGTCAAAAATAATGATGATCATGAGAAATAAAAATACAAAATTACGGTAATAAAATGTAAAATATTGAATAATTATATGTTAAAATTTGGTTTTTCATTGTTAGCATTCTTCTTTTCATTTTCAATTTTGTTATTCTTTGAAAAGTAAATAAAAGGAGAAAAATTTCACACAATTAAATAACAATAAAAATATTTTGCAATATACCACAATTTTTTTTGTGTTGTTAGTTATTAATTTAAGTTTTTTTTTCTTAAAAGAGCCTTTTGTTAAGTTAAAAGTGTATTATTATAATAAATAAAGAATTAAATGAACGAAAAAGAAAATGTTACATTTTATTAGTTGTGTAAATAAAAAATTTGTTCAAGGAAATTTTCTCACAGAAAAAAAAAATTGTGTGGAACTAATTATGAATTTGATTTGTTAAGTATTTTGGTTCCATTTGAGCACAAAAAACATTTCAATCATAATTTAATGTAAAAAACTTATGATATTTAGATTTGATTTTTTTTAAAAATTTTAATTTTACAAGTCAACTTACAAGAAACTTTTTTCATGTATTCCTTTACGAAGGCAGTAAATTTCGCCACCACAATTTTCGACCCATCATCCTTGCTTGTCCCCGTCACAGAATAATACTTCACTGTCGTTTGAACCTCTATTGGTAACTTTATACCAATTTTTGAAGATGGTGCTACATCTATTCGTTCCCTTTTTGACTCCGATCCATTTTAAAACAAAGGATGGATGGATCATGCTGGGAGACCTCACCATCGGAATCGTAAACTTACCTGAAATTCAAATTTGCTAATAATTTTCTTAAATTTTTATTGAAGTCTTTGAAAATATCGGAGCATGGTGAAAATAATTCACAGAACTAGAAAATGACAAAATGCAGTAAAAATAAGGCTCTCCGTTTATTTTTCATATCAGCTCTATTAAGATATTCTCTACACCGTTGCCTCACACCAGTTTTACCTACAATTAACGAAAATATGAATATAAATATGACTCAAAAACCGTTAAATCAGCTCAAACCATTTTATTTTACCATTTTTTGCCTTAATATGTACAATATAGACCTGGTCATTTGAGTAAAAAAAACGAAAAATGAGCTCAAAATTTCGTATTGTTCCGTTTTTCGGCTCTAAATTAATGAAAAATCGACTTGGTCAGTTCAGCAAAGTTGTAGCTTAAAATATGTTCTACAATTTTGCTTAAGGTGATTTTTTTCTAAAACTAACAAAAACATGATTTTTTTACTCAAAATAGTTAGGGGCCTGGCCAGACCCCGTCGCTCAAAGCAAGGGTATGAAGTTATCGCTGAACGGAGGGTTAATGCGAAAAGCATTTAAAAAAAAAATTGAGCACGTGTTAAAATTCTCATTTTTAACGGACATTTTAAATATTCAACCTCTAAAAATTATGCATTAATGCATAAAATAAGTTTAAATTACAAAAATTAAGGAAATTCAAAGTAAATCTTCACAAAACTCCTTGTGCCTTACTTGAATTCACCTTCTTCCATATATGACACATATGCATAGGAATGTTCCGCTCTGTTGATTCAATTGTTATCCGAACGCGTGCCTAACATATGTGTGTGTGTTACAGATATGTTAATTTTATTTTATTTTTAAACAATACTCGCGTGGTTCACTAACACAACCCCTAATAAAATAAATATTTATACAATTTGATCCTCAAAATCATATTAATTTTGTTTTTTTTTTGTTATGATGATACTTTAAGTGATGGAATGATGTTAAAATTCAACGTTATAATTAACGACTCGCTTACCTCGTTGTAGTGGGAGAGGGTACATAATTTATTAAATGGCTCAGCTGCTGAACTATTTTCTGTGTTGAATATGAAACAAAAGGGTGCTGATTATTGTACCGAAGAAAATTGGTCTAACATTAATAAAAATAATAATAATAATAATAAATAAAAGCTCATTAATGCATTTTGAATGGATAGTGAGAGAGATCAATTGAAAGTAATGAAGTGTAACAATCAATAAACAAATAAAAATTTTTTTTTATTATTTTATTGAATTATGACTAAAATCTTTGGTATATCTTTTAATGTTAATATATAATTTGAATTTAATTAGCAATATTGATTATTTTCATTGATATCACTCTTCTGTGTAAATAACGAATATCGCCGTTCATCGACACCACTTTCAAGTAAATCACATAATGCTAAAATGTACGTTTGAGCCATTTGGAGGGTCTCGTATTTGGATAATTTTTGATCCTCGTCAAGGGTTGGCACGACAGACCGGAGTTTGTTAAAAGCCATGTTGAGTCCGTTCATTCTCCTGCGTTCTCTGGCGTTTGCTGCAAGGCGACGTTTTCTCAGCACATTCGGCGATGGTGGTGATGATGAACTTTTGCTCAATGAATCTCGTTTTTGTCGTTTTTCTGTTTTGCTTTTACCTTTTTTCGTCCTCTGCTTTTTATTCGTGGTTGAATTTTTATTTTTATCTGAATCTGTGTTACTTTCCTTATCGTAATAAAAGGAAGATGAGTCTTTTGATGTTAAATTTTCGTAACTATAATTTTCATATGGATTCGAACAGTAATTTCTATGAATAGAATTTTCATCTGAGGATGTGTATTGTTCGTAAGTTGATATAAATGGAATAATTCGAGGATCATTCATTTTTTTATTAAATTTTTCACACACTAGTTCACTTTTAAGCTCATTATCCTTTGAGAGATGAAATTAAACTGACACAATTCCTATTTTTTTAAAGTAACATGGGGATGGGACAGTAAATTAGCATGACCATATGGCGATCATTAACTTTTACAGAATAAATAAATACGTAAGTGGTAGATCAGGAATTTAATGTGATGTTATGTTGAGGAGGAGTATTTTGGTATTTAATGTAGTAAAAAAATTAGGGACTGAATGAAAATTGTTTAAATTATTGTGAGTTATGATCCTAAATGACGAGTTAAAAAATAATGAAAGTTTGAATTGGCGACTGTTTGAGTGTAATGAGGAATTTTATTGCAAGAAATTTAATTTAATTTAAATTTTTCAGCTCAAAATTTAAGGTAACTGATATTTTCGAATGTTAAATCACCTGAAAATGAACTAAGCTTTCAACTGAAGACAGGATAAAAGTTAATTGAAATCGTACTCAAATTCATAAAACTCCGATTTCGTCTTGAGATGGAAAATACTTTTTATTTTTTTTTCATATAAAAACCTTATCAATTAAGCTTTCTTCAAACCGAGTTGCAACATCAACTTCCTGAAAAATCCTGGGCCATTCCATAATCCGTTCAACAGGAAGTGCCAATATAAAAATGGGAAAAATTCCCTCTTCATCATCATATAAATTAATAATTCGCGATCTCCTTCAATAGGGAAGGACTCATAAGGCTTAAGATTATAATCGAATTCAGCCATGATACACGACCAATAGCTAGTGACAAGAGGGCATGATGCGTAACCAGAATAATTTGCCACTGGTGCTTTGCCTTCCATTACAGCTGATAAATTTTTATACAAAATTCCCGATTGGGTTCCTTTAAAATTTAGGAAATTTCATTAATTTATATTTCAAATGAAAATAATTCAATTAACTCACCAATAGACGCAGCAGTTTTTGAATTTGGAGTTGACGAGCAATCACCGATTGAGAAAATATTCGGGAATTTTACGTGTTGTAAAGTTAATTTATCTACATTGACAAATCCATTTTCATTGACGAGCTCCTTACAATTTCGGACGCAATCTGGAGCACTTTGTGGTGGTGTCACGTGTAATAATTCGTACTGTAATTGTAAAATTTCATTAATATTCAATTTTTGTACAAGAAAATTCAACTCACATCCAATGTTAATTTTTTATTTGGATCATCCATGTTTTCGAAAAATGCTTGTCTCTTGTGTGGATCAACACGAACAAGGTTTGTGCGTAATTTAACTTCCAAGTCACGTTTTTCGCAAACTTTCCACAATGCATCTGCATAATGCTTCACACCAAAAATATTTGGCAATGTGGTGCAATAAATTGGACGTGCATTTTTCCGTTTCTTTGTTTTACGGGCATAATCGTCGAATATGTACATGACTTTTTGTGGTGCTCCTGGACATTTTATACCAGAATTGGGAAACGTAAAGATCGCATTTCCTTCTTTGAAGTTTTTAAATGCAGGGAAAGTGCGATTCACGTATTTAGGTGAGAAATTTGAACAAACTGGACCATTTGGTTCTTCAAGGGCTTCCAATACACCTGGAATCTAAAAATATTTTAATTTAAATTTAGAATGAATGTCTCATATCAGTTAAAGAGAATCAAATTACAGCTTCATAATGTAACACCAACCCAACTGCGACAATCATGTACTCATATTCAATTTTATCGCCATTTTGTGTGATGACAGTGTTATTCTTGGGATCAAATTCAGCAGCGGCATCTTTAATCCATTTTGCTAGAGATGGTAAAACACTTCCCATTGGCCTCCAGGATTGTTCGAGCTTTTTCATGCCACCACCAATGAGCGTGAATAGCGGTTGATAGTAATGTTTCTAGGAAATTGCAGTTCATTAAACCCGTAATTTGACTAAAATCGCATTTTAAGTCAACTCACCTCATTTGGTTCAAGTACAATGACCTGATTTTTTCCTAATTTTGATGTGAATTTAGCGGCCTCGGCACAACCACCGGCACCGCCACCCACTATCAACAATTTACATCTGTAAAATAGAAAAAATTTATGATGTTACAAAAAAACTAAGCGTGTAAGGTCACTTAAATAAATGTGTCAGTTTTTGTTTTGAGTGAAACGTCAAAACTAAGGGTTTTACTTCGCATATTTTTAACATATTTTAGTATATTGCATAGAACATTGTGTCCCACCCGAATTATTTTTCTTATTAAAAACGTTTTTTGTGAAAACTTACTTACGAATTGTAGAACACCTGTAAATGTTTTTATTTTTAATTACATTTTTCAATTACATCAATTGAATTGTTTAAAAAATGTAATAATTTAAAATTTTCTGTACAGGGTACGTGATACATTCATTTCATCACAATTCAGATTTCAGATTCCGATTTCAGATTCCGATTTAGATTATTCGAGCTGTCAAAATAAAAATTGATTTGAAATATTGAAAAAAAAACCGTTAAAAAGACATTTTCAATGAAAATATGAAATATTTATTAAATAAAATAGATGAAAATATATGAAAATGAACACGCACTCAAAACTATGGATTTGCTGCGGCAGCTAATTCCTTACTTTTTTTTGTACATTTATCAATTTAAATTGTAGTCTAAATTCAAGGTCATTCTTCTTATTCTTATTCAAAAAAAAATAAATATATATATTAAGCTAAAAGTGTGAATGAATGCTACGTCTCAAAAAAAATTGTGAAATTCAAATTAAATTCTGTCAGATTTTTTGTAAGTTTTGTCTTTAAAATCGAAATTCAACAGGTTTTGGATTGTACTCAAGAGCATACCCAACAAATAATTAGCGATTTTTTACCACGAACATATGATCATAAAATTTTATCAGTATAAAAAATCCAGTTCCAACTTACTTGTGATTTTCATAGTTTTGCGAGGATACGGAAAAGGCTCGAATTCCTGATTGAGTCAATCGAATTGTGTTGTACAATTTAACTGATTGCATGTTAAACTTAAGAGTATTTTTTTATTGAAAAAATTAATTATTATTTTTAAAAGAATGGAAAATTACCAATCTTCTTTGACGATTGAATCAATACTAATCGTGAGTATTATTTTTATATCCGTCTCTCTTTGTATCTGATTGTTACATTTTTTTGTATTGTGTTTGTGTACGCGTGTGTGTAAAAAAACTCACAATAGTACACTCACCTTTGAATTTAAAAATAAAAAAAAAACTAAGAACGTAATAACGAATTGAAATATTTAAGCACATTTCAGATAATCTATATCATTAACTTACAAAGTTCGTCTCCTAGCAATTAAAAAATTGACATACCTTTTCCTGAAAATTTTCTACCTGAGTCAATTTGATTGTCATTTTAAAAGAAAATGAGAGCAGACAACAAATAGGACATGAAAGCGCATTTTTTTTTTAAATATCAATGAAATGAGTTATTTTTACAATTTCTTATCAGTTTTCATTCAAAAAAACAAATATGACAAATTTCGTGAGAATTTACCTGCATAAATTGTGTGAATCCCAAATTCTCAATGAAATTCAAATTCAATTTATTTGAAAAAAATATTTATTTCATTAATTTTACAGTTATCTCCATAGAATTACAAATTAAAACACATAATTTTATTACAATTAATATTAAAGGGTGTATAATTGAAAAAAATGACTATTAAACACTTCGATTCTAAAATTACTTCTAATAAATTCATAAAGTGCCTTCATTTACTCTGTATTTTATTTTACGGGATACTGATTTGAATGATACTGAAAAAATATGTTTTATGGATGTCCTAAAAATTTTTATAGTCCGGTAATCTGTTGGCACTTTATTTGACATTCATGCTATTTATTTTTTTTAGTACGATTTATTGATGATATTATTTTTCTTTTGTTATACATTCGGAGGTCCATCATATTTATATTTAATATGAGTTTTTTCCTGTCCCCTCACATTTACTTCAATAAAATCATTTTGTTGCTCACTTATCCAATCACTATTGCTACTCTCAGACTTTTTGATATTTTGTGTGGAAGTTGCCCCGGTTGTTGCCTCCGTATCTGGTGTCACTTCGGTTCTCGATGAAGTTGTCATTGTACAACTACTGTTGCTAGTTGTCATCATACTGCTCTGTGTCGATGGATAATTAACAGAAAACAGATTTGCTTGTACAAATCCATCATCTTCCCGTTTTGGTGGCGGTCTCACAATATTCACAGCTCCATATCGATTTGGTTTCTGTGTCACAGATGACTGGTAATTAAGTTGATCTGTGATCAGATATTCACGTTCTCCCTGCGTCCGACCACGTGGGACGTGATAATAGTTGCTTCTTCCTTGGAGACGTCGGGCAAATGAACTGCCAACAACTCCGATATGTTCACCCAAATCATCACGCACATCCGATATATCGAGCATTGCCATGAGGGCATTCAAGAAGCCACGATTATTTGATGAATCATAATTTGGGATGTTGATGTGATACGGTTTGTGTGGAAATGAGAAATAGTGACCAAGAGCTGCCAAAAACATTTCAATGCAAATCAGGAAATCTTGTAGTTTAGTTGAAAGTAAGTGTGGATCGGTTTTGTCTGGATCCTCTTCGCCAAACACATTTTTGATGAATCCAAAGTAGACCAAGAAATTGATACAAACTCCTTGGAAAAATGAGAAGAAAATAACGGCTTTTATACATAAAAATTTCGGGAATGGTTTCATTGGCTTTAATTCTTGATGATTCGCTGAAAATTAACGGAAATAAAATTTGAATGACCGTTAAATTAAAACTTGAAAGGAATTTACCTTTATAAAAAAGGACTAAACTGTACATGGCGAACATTTGTGAAAAATTATTCACTAGAAGGATGTAGACGTAAGCGACATTTGGCTTGAATTGTCCTTCCCCATAAACGTCGTTCATTTCACAGATGCTGAAATTTATATGAAAATCGAATTAAATGAAAATTTTAATTTAATTCAAAAATAAAATGGAGTTCAATACTCACAACGCGATAAAGGTAGTAATTGGTCTTACAACTGCATACTGTAGAATTCCATGTTTACCTGGAAAAATTCATATAAAAATTTATATGGTTTCAATACATTCAACTTTAATTTAAAGTGCACTCACAGTTTTGTAAAAATTCTTGACCCATTTCCCATGCTGGCAGACAACACAAAGGAAAATAATGATGAACCTGCGATTTCAATTGTAAATTTGCCTGAAGGTCCATTTGGAGATTCAGATAATTCAACAGAAATTTCATAAAATTGTATATCACATATGCTTCATAGCATTCACGTACAGAATCCATATAAATTGAATGTGCTGGATAGAGCAATCCGAACCACTGAAACGAATCATAATTAATGAGACGTAATTACATTTAAATTCTAAAATAAAATTTCTTACAGCATTTAACGCATAGATCGGGACCATCCATAATATTCTGATTATATGTTTTTGTAGTTGAGGTTTTGTAAAATGAACTGAAATTAGTATGAGATAAGATGATTCATATTAAAAAATTTGATAAGAGGAAGTAGAAAGAATTACACAATCAAAATACAAACCTATATGTTGTGAAATGTGCCAAAAACTGATTGGCAGTGCAAGCATAACAAAAAGTCCACTTATTAAGACAAGTTGGTCTTTTGTCTTGAATCCATCTTTAACTGAATTTATGATCAGCCAAGGTACGACGACGATGAGGAACAGTAAATAGATTATTATTAGCAGTGGTCGCATATAAATTCTCCAACGAGAATAAAACGATGATGTACACATTTTTTTTATGTGAATTTTTTACATTTTTTTATATTTTTATAACAAAAACATTCAATTTTTTTCCTTGATTACATGAAATTGTTAAATTTAAAGTCTTATAAGTACGATTAATGTTTTGATTTTCTTTGTTGTTGTTTTTCCGAGAGAAATTTTTTTTGTTTATGTACAGAACTTGAATAAAAGGATGCAGGGTTGGAATTTTTGACAGTTGACTCCCAGCATGCTATGTTACTTTAGTCAAAAATGGGAGATTTCAGTACTCTAAGCATTTAAAATTCGAAAATTTCTGATTAAAATTAAATTACTTGAGAAAAAACAAACAAAACAAATCAAATTCATCAAAAATTTCGTAAAAATCATCAATCGACAACTTGATTTCACGTTGACAACCAGACAGACCAACGACTGACATTTCATTGCAAAAGTCACCCTGTGTCAAATTTCATTTTGTTTTTGAATTGTAAGAATTTTATCACTTTATTTTATCATTAATATGAATTAAGTTCAAATTTATTATAATTTTACAAAAAAATGTCTAAATCTGTGACTTAAAACGCTTATCAATACTGAAAATCTAAATAAATAATAAAGTTAAATTAAGACAATAAAAAAAACTTTAAAATGGTGTTATTACATCTCAAAATATTGACTTTGAATATTTGGTAAGAAATCCATACTTTCAATTTCCTTGCTGATTTAATTTAAAAATTGATAAACTTTTTTTTCAGGGGCATTCCATACATTTCCAAAGACCGTGAGATTCGTGTCAAGGCAATTGGAGAAATTTTAGCATCTGGTGATTATGATTTAGTTTCATTGCAAGAAGTGTGGTCTGAATCTGATTATCAGACATTGAAGGCACGACTCATTCATGTTATGCCGTATGCTCATTACTTTTACAGTGGTGTCGTCGGATCAGGACTTTGCGTTTTTTCCAAATTCTCCATTGAAAAGGTATTTTATCATAGTTGGAGACTGAATGGCTACGTCCATCGAATCCAGCACGGAGATTGGTTTGGAGGAAAGGGTGTTGGCTTGGCAAAAATTCGAGTTCATGATCATTGTGTGAATTTTTATACAGCTCATGTAAATTTAATTGAATTCACTTAAAATACATGTCACATTTTTAATTGATTAATTTTTTCTTTTTTACAGTTACATGCTGAATACAATCGTGCTTGCGATGATTACATGACTCATCGTATAATTCAAGCATTTGATACAGCTCAATTTATTGAAAGCACTCGTAGTGATTGCACCCTTCAAATTTTAGCTGGTGATCTTAATACAGAACCAAAAGACTTAGCTCAACGTATTTTAATGACAACATCCCGCATGCAAGACGCTTATCATTTAGCTAAAAATGTCACGGAATTCGGTACAAATGAATGTGCCAAAAACTCATACACGGACAAAGCTGTTCTCGAAAAATGTCCTGAAGGGAAACGAATTGACTACATTTTTGTCCGTCCTGGACCACACTACAAACTGGAAGTGGCTGAATATGTTCAACCTCTGCCAGAGAAGGTGCCTGGACATGATTTTAGTTATTCGGATCATGAAGCTGTATCAGCTTCAATTAAAATTGTGCATACACATTCCGTTAAAGATGAAAAGGAGTTGATTGAAGATGAGAAAAGTATTACAGAGGACAATAAAATTGCACTTAGTGAAAGTATTCGTCAATGTGATGAGAGTTTGAAAGGATTGCAGCATAACAGGAAAAGTTACTTAATGGCAGCACTTGCATTGATTGTGGTGCTTTTGAATATGATTGAATTACAAGCACCATATGGACTTAAAACGATCTTTTTGGTTGCTAAAATTCTGTTAACGGCTCTCACATTGTTCTTTGCTTTCATGGCATCTATTTGGTACACGATGGAACGTCATGGAATCTTGGCAGGGAAATTATCGATGGAAATTCTCCTCAAAAGTATTGAAAAAGTTAATTCCTCGTAAGAAGAATGAGGGATTTGATATTAAAAATGGATGTGATTTAATGTTTAAAGCATGAAAATAAATGGAGATTAATCAAATTTTAACTTTTTTCTAATTTTTAAATCTGATTTGAGTTTTTCCGGATTATAAATTAAAGCTTCACAAACTTACGTTAATATTTTTACTGAGTTCCGTTGAGTTTTTGCTTTTGAATCAAACACACAGTTAATATATTAATATTCAAATCTTATTATTTATTGAATTATTATTCGGTCTGATGTGAATTATCTATTTGGTCTATTTGATCGTGGTGTTGCTACAAAGACAAGGTTTTTCATTTTATAACATTTTTAGCTAAATTACTTATTAAATTATAATTAAATCTAAATAATAATCCCCTCTCAAATCATATACAACACAAAACAAAAAAAAACGAAAATCAAATCTTGAGTATGATGCACTTCCTTATACATATAAAATTTTAAATTAAATTATTTTAATTTTTTTGCGACATCTTACATTGAACTAAGATCAAAATAATTTTATGATGGATGACAATCGTTTTTGGTTCTTAAAAAATAACAATCAATCCTTAAAAAAAACAATGAATGTGTGAATGATGTTTTTAGTACTGTTAAATTTCAATTCTTAAGTTTCATTTTAATCTTTACGAGCTCTGCGTTTTCTGGCTGCTGGTTCTGGTGTATTTTCAACTCGAGGTGCCTCCTCTTCAGCCTCTTCTGAATTATCTGGGTCACTATTACGTTCGGCCTCGTCATCCATTTCTAGTTCATCGACTTCATCTGGAGCTTCAGCTTCATTATCGGAACTTGGAGCAAGGGGATCATCCAATTCCGAGCGTTTGTCATTTGAATCGGCATGATCGGTGGATGGTTCGTCAGTTTTTTTGGGATGTTCTGGTTTTTCCTTTAATTTTGAAATGAAATTTATTTTAAGTAATGGCAGTTATTTAATTGGAGTGTGAAAGGAAATGGGATGGGAGAGCAAAATTTAGCATTACCTTTTTGGGAGCAGAGGACGAACAGCATACATACAATAAAATTGTAATTGGCAATCCAATTGCAACTACATAAACAGCCCAAAGCCATGGATTTGCGTTTGTGTATTTAACGATTCGCTGTATCAAGGTTTCCTAAAGGAAAAATTACAGGAAATTTAGGGATTTCATTGAAAACTAGCAAAAATACACTAGAATTAAAGCAATTTAATGGATGAGGGACCAAATTTAATCGAATTGTGTACCTCCTTCATTCGTTTTGCCAAGAAATATATGTAGGCAACTACTGGAATCGCACAATAACAGAAATAAATTGCCCACCATCCAGGTTTATAATTTAAATATTTTAATGTACGTTCCCATAATGTTGCCTTTTATTTTAATTTTTATCATCGTGATCATTAGTGTAAAAAAATTTTTTTTAGAAGAAAAATTATTCAACTTACCGATTGTCTATCAATTTGTTTTCGCTTGAGATCGTATGTTTGTGATGCCCAGTCACGTACGACGGATTCATCGTCTGAAATTACTAAATTATCGAAGAGGATATCGCCTGACATTGACCAGATTTCGAAACCAACGGCACTCTGTAACGGAAAATTTAAATTAAAAAATTTGAAAATTTGTCGGTTAAATGTCACACTTACAATTGTGGTCATTTTGAATGGAGTGAGATCTTCGAAAAAGTCTGGATTTGGAATGCGTCTTGGTGACCATTTTCCCTTATAATTTGGATTATCAATGTATGGTGCTCTCCATTTCCCCTTATAATCAGGATTCTTTACTAGAGGTGCTTTCCACAGTCCACAACCAACTGCCTTCTCACACAATGGATTGGGAATGAGCGGTGCTTCCCATTCTCCGTCAATTTCATTGTCCCAATCTTCAGGTTTTGTTGCAGCCGGATCTGGAATCATCTCTTCCACATCATCCAACCAACCATCTGGCTTCGATACACTTGAATCTGGAATTTGTGGTGGTGCATCTTCATCCCAATCATCGGGTTTCTTTGCAGTAGGATCTGGAATCCGTTCACGTTCGTCCCAGTCTTCGGGTTTTTTGTCAGTTGGATCATCAATTTCACGTGGTGGATTGACGGGTGGTGTAAAATCGGCTAAGAGTGAACCCTCATTGACAATTGTGTGATCGACACGAATCGTAAATGTGTTATCAGGACGTAAAACTAATTGATACAAATGTGGTTGTTTATCTTTGAATGGTTCTTCTAACCGGTCTCTGTGAAAAAAAAATAAAATTGAAAAAAGGTAAAAATATTGTCATTGTAATAAAATCCAAATATGTCATCACTCACTTTGGTTTCTTTGCATGTTTTTCTGTGACTGTACCATTAATTGGATTAATGTGACGGAAAATAAAATGTAACTTGGCATCATTTCCACACTTGTCTGGGCCGAACATAATCGTGTATGGTGTTTTGTCGTGAAACTACGAAGAAAAAAAATTGTTTAATAGGATTATTTTTTTATATTTATATCAATATTGAAAGGATATTATGCAATCGATAAGGGATTTCACTTCGTTGATTGAAAATGGATGAGGTGCAATCTCCACACTTATTTTCCTTTCAAATAATAACACTTACTTGTGATAAATCGTTCGTGTCCTTTCCTGATGACAATAATTTAATGTAAGATCCGCCACATTCCTGGCCATCCTGCCATGTCACTTCATATTGAACCACCAACGGTTTATCCGCAAATACAAATGGTTTTGTAAGACGTGATGCAATTGCTGCATGTTTCGCTTTCGATTTAAGTACAAGACCCAAATCATTCCGCAAAATATTTTTGATTGGTTCCTCTAATGACCAAACCCCATCATATTTTGCAATGTCCTCGTCAATTCCTTCTTTCTTCGCCTTTGATCTCACCCATTTCTTCTCAAACGCGTCTTTATCATCAAAATGTTCTGCATAGAAAAATTTGCCTGGTTCCGCAACTGGACTCTTATATTCTAGAACATCATCATCTGGCTCCTCAGTCTCAACTGTAACTCCATCATCGTCGTCATCCTCATTTGAAAATCCATCAGACAGTGTCCCGGTCACAAGGAGACCGAATAATAGGAAGATTTTAAACCAATTTTGTTTCATCCTATTATAGTGATTGCTTATTAATTACTAAAAAATGCAAATTAAAGAGAAAAATACGCATTAATGTTTACATTCAAAAATATTTGATTAGAATTTTCACAAAAACGATAAAAAATGCATGAATTTACTTTACAAACATAAACACACTCACGAATAATTAAAAATCAATATAATCTATGAAAATAATAGAAAAATAATGTTATTTATTGTTCAAATGTTTGTTCCCATCTATTCAAAATCTGTCTGTATTCAATGACGACTGATATGCAACTGATTATTGTCTGTATGCAACATGACACAATAACATAAAAAAAATAATCATAGTAAGAAATTGGAGATTACAATGACTTGACCGTTGGAAAAGTGCATTTCTATTTGAATTTTATCCGAAAAAACAAAAAAAAATGATTTTTTTGAAATTGAAATTTAACGGATTTTTGACCATGCGTAGGTTCTGAAGACCAATCCTTGAGCCTGATCAATCTCATGGTCCCGAGTTACCATGTAAGACTCTGGAGCTCAAACCTGAGTCCAATCCCGAAATCATTGAGTCAAAGCAAATCCTCCCGAGGTAATCTTTTCGATTCGAAATTGCAAATTAAAAAATTTTAACGGATTTTTTTTTTGAATATTATGCTATTGAGTCCAATTAACGAGGGTTATTTCCAAGCAAAGTTCAAAAATAAAAATTGAATCAATCACTACTATGAGCTCTTCTTTCCAGGACAATAAACTAACATTATCTTTTCGAATCACTCAAATCCATGGATTGTAATCTCTGGTATTTTGGATTACGGGACACAAATCGTTGGCAGTAGGGCACTTTTCCATGCAACATGCACTTCAAATTTCATTGTATTTGACTTTAAAGGTAATATTTAATATTTTTATGCAATATTATGTCCAAGTTTTATGAAAAAATTATTAGTAAAATATTATACACGACTTCCATAGACACAGATCGTGTTTGTTTAAGTAACCCCTATAAATTTAGTACGTTGCTCTTTCATTCAATTAATTTTTCATTTTTTTCACTCTAATTCATGAATTTTTCAATGAATTAAGGTCTCCCTGGAATCATTTCATCGACTCGTCTCGTTAATTATTAAAATAATTGTAATAGGGTGCGGTTTTTAATTAACTTTTTTTTTCTCATTGAATCTAAGAAAAAAATGAATTTCACACCTTCATTGTATGCATGGTTATCAAAACTCAAATACAACCATTGAAAGGTTTCACAATTCTTTTTTATAAATGTGATCACATGTCTCAATGAAAATTTTCTCTGAAATTTCATCATTTTTTTCTCGTGATTCACAATTTCCTGGAATTGCGCTATCCTGCTCCTCAATTTCATGTAAAATTTGTTTTTTTTTTAATTTAGTTTTTATTCTTTTTCTTTAGTTATCACTTTTCACATAGGTGTATGACGGTGTATGGTGCATATACGATAAATTGCATTCTAATCTAAATTGATTAATTTTAACTGACGTGGATTTTGTGTGTTTAAATGTGCATTTTTTATGGTTTTCCATGAGATTTTGACATATTTTTGTATTACCTTGACTAAAGCAGCATTAAGGGAATGCCCTTTAACTAATTTTAGAATTAAATTTGAGATTTTTCTTGCTAAATTCGTTAAAATAACCGGCGTATTTTCTTAATTTAATGCTATTGTTGAAAATTTACTTGAAAACGCCATGCAATTGGCAAGGTGGGGTTTTGCCCAGCTCAAAAGACAAGTAAAACTGAATTCGGCGTCATTGTCACTAATTTGTATTAATTTTTACCTTGAAATTAAAAAAATCAGTACAATTAAATGAAATTTATCAAAAAAAGAACAAAATTCAGAATTTTCACAAATTTTTAATATAAATTTCAGGGATTTAATGCATTTTGAAATGTAAACCCTCATTTTGTGCTGGGATGAAATTTGACATTTAAAACGTCAACTTTATTTTTGTTGATAAGAATTTCATTTGTTTTGTATCCATTGAATTTATTTTAAGGAATTCTTCCATAAATTTCAGAAATTAAAAAGTAAATCAATTGAATCATGAATTCCTTACGTAACATTTCCAAGGCTGTTCACTTAAATTTACGCGTAAGTTGATTGAAGTTTTTCAATGAAATGTGATTTAAGATTATGAAATTTCTCATTTTAGAGAGGAATCTCTTCCACACCTCTAAGGGCATTGAATCTTGTGCCTATTGTTGTCGAACAGACTGGACGTGGCGAGAGGGCTTACGACATATTTTCACGATTACTCAAAGAACGTATCATGTAAGTGTCATAAATTGAATTTCTTTCACTTTCACATCAAAACACTCCTTTCAGCTGTTTAATGGGACCCGTACATGACGATTTGGCCTCATTAATTGTAGCTCAACTTTTGTTCCTTCAATCTGAAAACAGCACAAAACCGATTCACATGTACATAAATAGCCCTGGTGGCGTTGTAACAGCTGGTCTCGCTATTTATGATACAATGCAATATGTGAAGCCTCCTGTAGCAACTTGGTGTGTGGGTCAGGCATGTTCGATGGGTTCACTTTTGTTGGCAGCAGGTGCACCTGGAATGAGACACGCATTGCCCAACTCTCGAATTATGATTCATCAACCCTCAGGTGGGGCTCAAGGTCAAGCAACTGACATTCAAATTCAGGCTGAAGAAATTCTGAAATTAAAAAAGCAATTAACTGGAATCTATGCAAAGCATTCAGGACAGTCAGCCGAGTTGTTACACGAAAAAATGGAACGTGACATGTTTTTGTCACCTGATGAGGCGAAGCAATTGGGATTAATTGACAGTGTTTTAGAACATCCGCCATCATCGGTACCTGAAGGTAGTACAGCAACAAATTGATTTTGTTTCAAAAATGAATATTTAATATTATTAGTAATTCAAATGAAAAAATACATGATATTTTTGTTTTTTTTTTAAATCAGAATTTAATCTTCCTCATCACAATCATCATTAATCCGAAAATCATATGTAATTCGATTAATTTTCACATCACTCATGTCATACACAGTCTCAATATTCTCTAATGTCGTACAAATTGGTGGTCTAAACTTGTGTGGTCTCATTCGAATTGACTCCCTCAAGTCATATTCACATGGAGGAACATGCGTTAAGAAATCAGCCAAAACCGGTTCAGGATCTCTCTCACTTCTATGAGTTGGCACTGCATATCGAATCGGTCTTGATTTTTGATTCACATCAGCTTCAAGTACGGAATCATTAACATTGACCGGACACAAGCCTCGAAACACTTTTTTGTTTATCGGGAAATTCAGTTGATGTGTCAATTTTTCTTGTGCGAGTGCTGCTGAACTGGCTGTAACACAATTTGACTTACTACTAAGAAATCCTACACCTTTTGTGACATCACGCATCTTTTGCACTACTTTCAACGTTGAATTTAGTGTTGGTTTTGTGAATCTATTGAAATCAGGTTTTTTCTCAGTAATTTTAGCAGGTGCAGTCTTTTTCGATTCACCATTTGAACTGAATTTAATGTGTTTTTCTCTTTTGGATGAAGATTCAACCGGAATTTCGGTATTTCTTAGAATAGATTTACGGACTGTAGAAATTAAATTTGAAATTACAAACATTTTAAAGTTTAAATGTAAAAATTACCTTTGGAGTCCATTTCTGTACTTTTTCTCTTATGATTTAGGCCTTGATTACTTAATTTAAAGTAAAAATTTTGTCAAAATTATTGGAATTTAATACAAAATACTTTAGATTTGTTTTTACTGTTTTTGTTTTGATGATTGTAAATTTACCGCTTTCATGATGGACATTTCAAGGCAGTGGATTGTTTTTGGTGTGAACTCAATCGATCTCGACTATTTTTGAAATGTTTATAATTCAAGGGATGTTAAAAAAATTAGATAAAAATATTGAATAAATCTTTTTCCATAATTTAACGCCTTCGAATCATTATTGAGGGTCTTAAAAGAAAATTCGTAGCAACCAAAGAGTAAAATTTCGGGGTCAACATCATCTCAATCGCTTACTTATATAAAAATATTAATCTTTTACTTTGGAAGTACCAAAAAATTATGTAAAATTAGACTATGAAACCTCTGAAAGCTGAACGGCTCGTGATCCAGATTTTTTGGGAATTTTTAAAGGTCTATGTACGAAATGACACTTGGTACCAAGTGTAAGCTTCAAAATAGCATTCCTAGGTTTTGACATCCGGTACTGTTTTTGGACACAGAATCTCCAAAATCCATGAAAATACTTACATTTTCAGACAATCGCTAGCAAACAATTACAAACCATAAATAAAACTATTATTTAACCCTTAACAGCACCGGTGGGGTTCCTTGGACCCTTACAGGCATTTCAGGTATAATCCTTAAATGGACATCCAATCACACATAAACAAAGACAGTCAGATTCAATTTGGGTGAAGACAAGCACAAATGCTACCAAGATTCCTTCTTCCAAAGCCCGTTAAACTAGCATGAGAGGTTGGACTGGTTTTCATATAAATTTGAAATGATCACGGAAAAACTCGGGAAAATCAATTTAAGACTGAAATTCATTAAATAGAGTTCGTGTGGGACAAAGAACGTGGCATCGTTTTTTCAAGTCAAAATATTTTGAAGCTTTTTCATGAGACTCATGACTTTGAAATGGATCATTCCAACATTTTAAGGTAAATAAAATAAAAAAAAACATCATTTTCTTGAATTTTTATAATTTTTCTTCATTTTCTCTTATTAATTAAATAAAATATTATAATTATTTTTCTTTTTTTTAATAATCACATTGTTTTCTTGGCATTTCTTCCATAAAGTATTTTATTTTTATTTGTTTCTTTTACTTTTAAAAACTTTTCATTTCATTTTCTTTCTTTCAATCAAAATATTTTCCTTGATATTTTTTTTCTTTCTCATAGTTCATTCTCTTTTTCAAACAATAATAATTTTATATTTTTCTTAAAAGTTAAATATATTTTTTTTTTATCATTATTATTATTATTTTTATTTTCCTTTTTTTTCACTTAGACACTTATAGAAATAATAACGGTTTTTTCAAAAAAATAATCTGACTTAAATTTGGATTTAAAAAGAAATTATGATTGGATCCTAAGGCCAAGCAAAGTCGTTTCTACTTTTCCGGTTAATTTTGTCTCAAAAATCTTGGTGGGGGGGAAAGTATATATACACTCGGGAGTATATTTTTACTGAAATTTTCTTTTTTTTTTAAATCCGAGCGATTTTTGATTGTTCCCTAACCTAAAGTTCTTAGTTTTTAATGTATTAGAATATTCTGATAGTTTTTCTTTCTCAGTGTTTTACCGGGCAAAAAAATATTTAATAAACATATTTCGCTGTTTGGTAAATTTTTCTTAAATATAATGTTTATTTGTTTTTTTCATCATTTTCGTATAAGTTTTAAACGAAATATGAAGGAATTCGTGATATTTTGAAAAGTTTATAAAAAAATCTAAAATTTCTAGTTAAAATGTTTGTAGCGAAATTTTTGTACGTAATTCTATAAAGTTATACGCATTTGAAAAGTTGAGAGTATTATCTAGTAGAAAATAAAAAAAAAAATAAATCAAAAAATGGCAGCTGAAACTGTTCTGGGGAAGGAGAGAATTGAGATTTTTTTTAATGTAAGACCATGTCTGACTTGAATGATTTACATTTTTGTAGAATTTGCAAAGTTAGAGAAGAAAGAACGATTTTTTTTATTAAAAATATACTTAAAAAATATACTCCCCTTAATAATTTCGGCAAATTTTAAGTGGGGAATAACCGGAAAAGTATACAAGACTTTCCTCGGCCTAACTATTTTTATGTATTTTTTGCATTTTTTTTAGCGTTACGTTAAATTAAGCAGAAAAATATTGGTGATTGTATTTTTTTTATATATTTATTTTTAAAAAGTGTTTCATTATAATTATTTTTTATTCATTTTATATGAGGATAATTCTTTTTTTTATGTTTTTTTATTTAAATTTATGTTTTAATCAAATATGTCTTCTTTTGCATCTTTTCCATAGGGTTCAAGGGGGAAGGCGGGTGTTCTGTTCTTAAAAGTGACATTTTTCGTATGAAAAGTTATCAAGGTTTTATTTTAATAATAATAATTTATAATATTCATCATTTATTCGTTCATTTTTAATTCTTTTCCTCTCATCATCAGTCTTCCACGAATTCTTACTTACTTCAAAATCATTTTGGTAAAAAAGTTTCATTCAGTTTTAAATCTTTTTAAATTTAATTTTAATTTTTTATCATCAATATTTTTATATTTTTTATCTATAATTTAACTTTAAACACACATTCAGTAATAAAAAATAACGATTTTTTTCCTCATCTTTCATTTTTTTTTTTATAATATTTGGTTACCTGTAATCTAAATATAATTTTATTGTTTGTCTAAAGTACACACTTTTCAATCCTTTTGAAGCATTTTTATTTATATTTTTTTTTTCTTATTCTTAAGTATGCAAATGCATGAAGTGCATCAATTATATTTTTTTCTTTGAATGACGTGTAACAATTTTAACTTACAGTTAAAAAATAAAACATTTTCTCCTTGTTTAAAGTCCAGTTCGACACAATTTTTAAATTTTTTCTTTAATATTAATTTGCAGTAGGACACAAAAAAATTTTATATTTTAACGGTTTTTTTCTCAAAAAAAAATTGAATTTAAATATTTTTACAGTTAATGGATATTTTCCTGTGTTTTATTTATAAAACTTCATAAAATTTTTAAAATCTTGTTTCATGTTAAAATTAATCATTAAATAATAATTCTTGTAACAATTAAAGTAATATTATTATGTAGATTTTGATTACATTACAATGAATTTTATATGAAATTTGACTGCAGAAAAAAAAGGATTTATAACCAAACAATGATCATTATTATTTTTAATTTTTTTTACTTTAGTAATAGTTTTTTTTACTGTAATTCCCTGATAATTGGGAAAATATATAAATATATATAATTTTTTTCTTGTAATAAAATTAAAAATTAAATTGGAAATTCTGATTTTTTTTATATCTTTATACTCGTGTTTTTTTTTCTTTTTTTAACTAAATAATGATAAAAATAATAATTAAACAGATACAACAATTAATTAAATTTTTTTTTAAGACTATTTAATCTTATGAAACAGGTCCATTTGCTGGATTATTATTTTGTGATTGTGGAACTTTCGGTAATTCTGGCGGTGTTGATGTAATTGGATTTGAAACTACTTGCTGTTGTGTCGTTGATGTCTGTATTTGTGACAATGTTTCTTGTGTTGCATTTGCCTTTAAAATTGTATTTTCTACCTCTAATTGATTAATACGATCCATTAATTCAGCTATTTTTTCTTTTAAAACTTCGACTTCCTCCCTAACTGCAAACATTAAATGTGATTTTACTAGATCCTGGAATGAGAAGAAAAAGATGGAGAAAATTTTAATAGTTTTGAATTTTATGGTAAGAAATAATTTAGATTTTAAGTATTTCATTTTAAAATTTTCAATTAAAATTTTAGAAGAGATGATCAAGAGGACTTATGAGACCGTTAAAAATCAAGTCATGAAGAAATGCTCAGAAGTCAAGTCATGAAGAGACGTCAGAAGACCTTAAGCGACCTTTAGAAGTCAAGTCATGAAGAAATGCTCAGAAGTCAAGTCATGAAGAGGCGTTCAGAAGGCCTGAAGAGACAATAAGAGTCATGAAGCAACGTTCAAATTTTCTTCTGCTTTTTTTTTACAAATCAAAATACCGGATATCAACTCAAATCACTACCCCATCAGCTGATCTCTTTCCATCAAACAGCACATAAATGAATCACCCATTTAACTTATTTTTTATTTGTTTTTAAAACAAACAGCGTAATTTTATACTTTTACTTTCAATGTCAATGTTCTTACATTTCAGTTAATTTCATACACACTTAAGCTCACACACAACAAATTATCACTATTAAAAAAAAAATGTAAATTAATATCTCATTACAAATTTTCATTATAATAATAGTAATTTTTATTATAAATTCATACCTACACGGTACTTGAGTTATTTTTTTTTAACATCTAACATTGTCATATCGTGCTAATTACATTTCATATCTACGTTTAATGTTAATTATATTTTGTTTTATCATGTAATTGTTAATTAAATTAAAGTAAAAACGTCATTTATGATAATTTTTTTTGTTTTAAATTACGTGATAATGAGACTTTTTTTTTAATTGTAATGGAACCAAGTTCATTGTCAAAATGTGGAAAATTTCATATTAAATTTATGATTTAATTTGCTTCCTTTATTTGAATTATTATTCATTTTGTTTACCAAAGTGATCTCATTTGTTCTGACTTTCATCAAAATTTGTTTAAATGTTCAATAAAAAAAAAACTTGTTTATCATGTTTTTTTCCTTCTTTTAAAGTAAAATGGTACCGTTTTCTCATAAAAAAACACCACAAAAGTAAACAGATACTTATTCAAGAAAAACATTTACTTTAAATTTTATCATAATCATGAGTAATTATCACAATTATTATTATTGAATGTTAAATAGCATGTTGCCAACAACAGAATTTTTAGAACATTTTCAACAAAAAAAAGCAAATTTACATTTAAATTTCAAATTTAAATTAAATTTCATATTGACAAAATCACTTAACATCGTATGATGATTTCTCAAAAAACGAAGAAAATATTGATCTTTAACATGTTTGTGTGGTGTGTGTTCGATGTTGTTTATGTAATAAATTTAAAAATAGATCTGTTCGTTTAAAGACATTTAAAGATGTGACCCCTTGTTTTTATTTTTTTTAATTGAACTAAAATTAATAGTGTAAAGTTTATTTTTAGTAAAAAAAAAGGTTTCAAAACATTACCAATTTAATTGAATCAAATTATTATTTTAGAACTAGAGTTACAAAATGTTTTTGTTTTGAAATCAGTTTATTTTTTTGTTATTTAAATAGAATTCATTGTCATCAAAATAAATTTGAATGAATTTCGTGGAATTGAGGAAGTTTCCATCGTTAATGCGATTGATTGATGTGATATTGTGCAAAGACCAGATGATGACTTCATTGTTCGACTGGCAAATTAAAAGAAACAGGAAAATTAAAGATGGAGATTTTCCAGGCAAATTTACATGGAAAAAGATTACATGGGCCGGCTATTTAGGCTGCACTCAGGTCATCAGTCGAGCCTATTGTGCATACGCGTTATCAACATCAAAGGGCTTTAGCTTTTATTCTGTCATCCCAAGCAGTCGCCATCTTTATGTAGCTTTCAACATAAATAAAGTTGCTGGAAAAACGGACATTGAGATTTTTAGAGTTTCATGGCCGAAGCGGGATTCGAACTGACATCCAATAAAATTGGAGTCAAAAGAAATCGCTCGAATTGGCCAAAAATTCAAAAAAATGGTTCTCTGATAGCCTGCATGGTAAGGAACAATTTTTATTTTACGACTTTGGATCTTAATTTTTAGAGTATTTATACAAAAGTATGACTTGTACGTCACGATCGTCCAATTCAGATTAAGTTATGTTCGAGAAGCAGTGTCTTCAATATTCAAATTCAACTCAATTTTGACTATAAATCATCAAATAACTATATCGGTAAGTATTTTTGTTTTTTTAATTTTAGTATGGCTAGACCTTTTCCATATCAATGTTCAATTTTAAGGTAAATTATTATCTTAGATTCATATCGTACTTTGCCCTCACACTTTTAAATCAATTGATTTATTGCTTCACAGTACAATTAATTTTTTTCTTCAATTTATTAGACTTTACGAATCCAATTTATATGATAAAGTTTTTTTTCAATCATTTTTTTTAAAATTTTCTTATCACAATCAAACGTGATTACCTCACTCAAATCCTTATAATTAGACATTTATCTTAGTTTTAAACTTATATAAACATGATAACTTATCAAAGGAGTGAGGAAAAGGGTGATAAAGTTATTATTTTTATAATATTTTTTTTACGTTCAATTTTATTTCAATTTAGTTAGTTGAATTGAATTATTTTGTATTTTTTTTTTGAAAAAAAATTAAGAAAACATAACAAACAAATCAACAATTGACTAAATATTTAGTAATATGATATCATTACAAATATTTTATCGATATCATTTGTGTGTTGCTGATAAAGGAATGTCAAATATGGTATATTGATACAGGTGGCCTCAATTGACTTTTTTTTTTGAAATATTAAATTTAAATGAAATAGAATAATATTTTTTATTAACTTATTTTATTTTAATTTAAAATGGAATTTGTGTGTTTACTTTGAATTCTTATTGCGATTAATTTTATTTCAATCAAATTGTTTTGATTAAATTTAAATTAAAATTTTGTATTTTCCTTTCCTAGAACTAGGATGCAGCTAATGATGGTTTATCTCAGATGCTTGGAAGTGGAAGGCTTGAAATGGATACACGACCTCAATGAGCAATCGACCCTACATTAAATGGCCATGGCGTAAAGGACTCCAGGTAAGTTGTATTGATTAAATTACTTTAAAACTTCAGTTAAATTACGTTGGCTTCAAAATTTATTGTAAACGCAAATGAAAGCTTCATTTAAAAATTTACTTGGATCCTGTTACAAAGAGGTGCTGATACCAAACGATGCCTAGACACACACAAAAGGATTGAAAGTAATCACCTTGTGCCCATCTTGCAACTAATCTGGCCTAAATAAAATTACTAAAACTGCGAGAAGTTTCGACCATGTCCCTAAGATATTAAGATAAATTCTAGTTAGCATAAGACAGTACATTTCATTAGTTTCACAAGAACCGATCGAAGATGGAAGATTATTATTGCCATAGAATTTTTTTTCACAATTTCATCTTGTAAGAATCCACTCTGTTTTGATAATTTCATCGCACTCTTTAAATATTCAATTTAAATTTTTTTTTCATAATCACTGTTTTCAGAATCGTAATTTTAACTACGAATGATTTTAGATTCATATTTGATCGCCTTATCGTTCATCATGTCATTCTATTTTCTAATCTTAACATGTGAGTTCACTTTTTTACATTGAAATTACTTGAAATTATTTTTAAAGAATCAAAAGAGATTAAAAAACAAACTCAAAATTAACATACTTTTGCATTTTGTACCATAACATGAATAGCCGTATTTTTCCCTTTTTGTCTTATTTCATAAAGCCAATTGTCGGGTAAGGGCTGTGCTTGTTGAGGTAAATGGTGTGAACCATCATATGTTTGGTGTTGAACATTAGGCGTCATCATTAAATCAACCATTTTATTATGATTTTAAACTTGATTAACTGTTCACTGTCTTCTTTTTATTTGACTTTAAAATTTTATATTATTTTAATATCTGTTTATTTTGCAGTAAAAAGTTTTTATTTTATAATCTGTTTATTATTCACACTCTTCTTCTTTTTTTTTAAATTTTATTTTAATTTTTAATATTTGTTTATAGAATTTAAATTTTTTATTTTATCGCTTAAAATGCAGCACCTTTTAATATAAAATTGCGCACTTTAACTCGAGAGCACTTAAATAAAAATTAAATTAAGCGAGATCTATCAATTAAAAGACAGCGTGAAAATGATTGTTAGACAATACGGGAAAACTACTTTTATATCAAGTTTCTTTTTTGTGCGAGTCAAGACTTTGTTTTCTTTCTATTTATGATGAGACTATAAAAGTTTTTTTTTCTTTTTTTTTTATCAAGGTATAAAGTCTATAATGTAATCACTTTCATTTATATTATTTATACAGTAGTTAATTTATTTTTCATTCACAATATCTATGCGGAAAAACAATAATTGTCATTTTCAATTCAATTTAAATTGTGTGCACGTTTCTTGTATGATTTCAATGTATTCAATGAAATTTTTTAAATTTTTACTGAAATAATAATATTTTCTGTCCTTTTCTTTATTATTATTATTATTTTATTGCTTTTAAGTAGTTTGTTTTTATGTAAAATTCATATATTGATTCAAAATTCTTATTGTAGTGAAATGAAGTCACTTTTGATATATTTTTTCTGTATTGTAAGAATTTTATTTTTTTTTAAATAAAAAAAAAATTGGTATAAAAAACAATTTTTTAATGTTATGTGAATGGTTTCTCATGAATAACTAATTTCAAAATTATAACGAGTGCGATATTGGTTGAACTGAGTAGACAACTGAGAGTCGACTCTTTTATATATACAGAAATTATACAAAATATGGCCGACATTGCCCGTATCTATAGTTATCTCTATTGAGTTAAATTTTTATTTTTCGTGTATTTTTATTTTTATATATTTGTATGAAAAGATGATTATCGTTTATTAATAAGTGTATTTTTGTTATTTTACTATTGTACTTTTGTGTTATTTGAGTAAACACACATGTATTCGAAACTGAGTTGTGGGTCATCTTCAAAAATGTTTGAAGTTTTGTTGTATTATGGTCATTTTGGTTGTGTGTATCAAAGGAAACGTTCAGAGAGGAGAACAGAAATTCTAGGACTCTAAAGAATTAAGGTTTTAGGATGACTATCACTCTAATTATCAGTGATAGGTTCGAGCCAATGTTCTCAAAGCAGGTCTGTACGTTACTAAATGTGAATGTATACTTGACAGGTTTGAGGGCTGCTCAATCAGTATGGATCAGAAATGAGTCTGTCAAAAACAACCATCAAGGCATATCGAGAGTAGGGATGCATTGAAAATTACTAAAAACCCCTTTAAAAAACGATCTACTGCGGCCTTTTTGACATTTGACAGATTGCCCATATGGACAATTCCCCACTGATCGAGAGTAGCAAAATACATCATTGAGCGGTCTATGAATCTAAAAATCGAAGGTCCCTTTTAGATCTTTAACCATTCAATTTCTGCTAAAGAAAACTCTTTACCGGCCAATTATGACTTGAGAACTATTACCAATAACCTTGCTTTGCATAGGTTTATTATTTGTCTATAACCGAACAATAATAAAGAGTATTGTTATTCTCTTACTCTCTATCATATATCTATCAATATATGCCTCATAGTAATCATAATGTAAAGTAAAATAACAAAAGAGATCGTGTACAAATGTTTATCAAGTCATATACGAATCTAAACACATAACAGAGATACATACTGACACCTGACAGTCAAATACAGAAAAATACAATAAAAAACACCTCACTATTAAAATCTGAATATTAATATATATGAGTTTTTTTTTTGTTGAAAAGTGGCGACTTGTTGTCTCATAATGTCATGTTGTAAAGATAGTAATGATACAAAACCGATATGACAAAGTAAAACGAGTCATAAACTAGTAGAGTATGTTCATGGCTTTGTGTCATGTGTGTCTCAAGGGCGATTGAACGTTAATCTTTTTATATTGAATTGTCTTTGTTATTGATGATAATTTCTTTAATTATTTTAATGATTCCTTCTTTTATTTTGATTTTAAAGGTAAAATGTATGAATCAAAAAATCGTCCACTTCAGATTTTATGAAAATTTCATTGAAAGCTTGGTTACGGTTCACCTTGAACCTTTACTCAGTTAATAATCAATCGTAAGGCATTCATTAAGCAATAATTAGTCTTTTTAATATGAAAATTACGAAAAGGTGAACTAATATTTCTTTTTTGTTTACATCTGATTGACGTCAATCCATCTAGTTTACTAATTTTTTGTTTGTTTCAATTTATTTATTTCACACAGAAATTATTTTTGATATAGTGCAGTAATTATTTGAAAGAAAGGTGTTAAAAACTTGTTTGTTTCTGCATAAAAATTATTTATAGAACGACGAAAAATATAAGGATTTGATGATAATTGTGAACATTAAAAATGTCTTTACTGACTTATTCCCAATTTCTCCACAAAATTATTATAATTAAAAAAATGTCATATATTCAAATTTTAATTAAAAAACACGTCAATTAGACATCTTTGCACTAATAGTTACTTTAGAAACCTATAGATGGCGTCACGTGCTCAGTTTCGACATTGAGCGTTGATACGAAAAAGTAAAGATCACTCGCGCCGTGTTTGTAACAAAAAGTCAGTACAAAAATCTCTATGAAAATGGTCGGGTTCTTTCTCGTCTTTACTCAAACGCCATCTGTCAGGGGCGGATTGAAAATCGTTTGCGGCTTTTCTGGCAATATGGCCAATCTTAACACTTCAATAAACGGATTGAGATATTTTTTTTCAAGGAGGCGCAACTAAATTAAAAATGAAATAATTCATCAGTCGACGTTATTAAATTAAAACAATATTAAAAAAAGGGGATTCGAGTACCTCCCCCGCTTCCTCTTCTCGTGAATTTGTCCTATTTTTTCATAATCTTATGTCTCTGCCTAATAATATAGAAAATAAGAATTAAAATCGTCCATTCACATATTTTTCTAGACTTGTCATAATAACGGTTAACAAAAAAAACGATCACCTGTCAATTTGACAACCAAAAACCCCTTACATAATTTAAGGAAATCGTATTACTCACACTTGCGTTCACATACCATTAAAATATTTTCATGTTACTTTTATAAATCAATTTTTTTTACGACATTTCAATTATTCAATTGTAAAAACTTTTACATTTGTTTTCGATCAATGCACAAAACAATAACGAGACACGTGTAATTGTTTTATTTTCCCTCATCGATGCAAAAAACTATTTTTAGTGCAGTGCATTTTATAATATTTGCAATTTCATTTGAATTTAAAAAAAATATATATGTAATAAATTGGCACAATATCGCTGGGGAAATTTTTTGACAGTGGATTGATGATAAAATTGATGAAAAACATTTCTAGAACTGTTTTTATTGTTGCATCTTATTCTAATTATAATAACAATATTACCGTCTTATCTCATTAAATTAATTAAAAATACATTGTAATACCATTTGAAGTAGAATAAATGTCGTTTAATGTCATGTCGTGCTTATAATTATCATTCAATATGAAAGACAAATAATAATATGAAAGATATTTTTCATTTATAATTTCACACAAAAAACAGAACAGTGGTCGAACAGTTGAATGAAAATATTAGTAATAAATGTGCGTGTTTTATTATTATTTTACTGTTTTTGTTTATATTCACACACATGAAAAAACACAGTGCTACGGTGTTCACGTGATGATCAAATGATATTTCAATCCAAAGTTTGAGCTTTTACTTGTAGATTTATTACTAGTAAATGTTTGTTTTAACTTAATATTTCTGACATTTGTATACAAAATATGAAAAACATATCAAATATGAGTAAAATAGGAGTGGAAAATAAGGTAAAAAGGAGAATTTTCTGGTAAGATTTTAAATTTAAAGGAAATTTCTTTGGAAGGACGTTTCTTTAATTTTCTATTAATTTTTTTTAAATTTCTGCACCACAAGATAATTAAAAATTTCAAAATCTGCATCCTTAGCCCAGTAATTAAGCTATTACCTCTCTGTACTGGATGTCACGGATTCCATACTCGGAGTAGACAGATTAAATCAAATAGTGCTGGAATTGTGATTTGTTTCCAGATCGGATAAGTAAAGCATGAAAACATAACGAAAAATTTTCAGATTTCGTTGACCTCAGGATCTAGAAATTCTACGCACCGTAGTAGTCAAGGATAAGACGTTTCAACAAGAAATTGTACAAAATAGAATTAAGGTTCATGTATTAAATTATTCTACCGGAGTATACGATGATGCACTGCACCAGCAAGTTACTGTGTTGGGAGGGATTGTACGGTGCAGTGGTTAGCGTGTTGGACCAACAATCTTAAATTTGGAAGTTCGATTCTCGCTCCGACCACTAAACTTTACAAATGTCCCTTTTTCCGGCTACTCAATTTGAGTTAAAGGCTAGATAAAGGTAGCGACTGCTTGGAATGACAGAATAAAAGCTGAGACCCTCGGATGATGATAACGAGTATGCACGATGGGCTCGACTGATGGCCTGAGTGCAGGCTTAATATCCGCCCTACAAATCTGATCTGATACAGCCGTGAGACCAACATCGTTGTGATTGATGGTTATCCTTTTTTTCAAAGAAAAAACATTTTAAATGACATCATTTCAATCGTTTCTCAACTTATTTTTATGTTTCAATTCATTAATTCCATATAAAGTCAGAATTGAGCTCTTTAATTACAGTCCTGATAAAAAGTTTCAAAAAACTTGATTGAGTAAGAAAAACATGATAAGAATTTTGACTGTGTGTAATTCAATAAATTGATAAGCACTGTAATTTTGAACATGAATCGAACTCATGATAAGAAGAAACAACATCGTAAAATTCTTAAATAAAATAATGACAGGTATTGAAATAGTATTTAAAACCTCTATTTGGCTTCTTTTAAACCTTTGAACAGAAAAAAATTAAAAATACAATCCAATTTAAAAATAGGGTCAAAAAGTTTGAAAAACAAGAAGAAGCCCTTGAAAAACGTTTCATAGATTAATTTAATCACACAAGTTTAAAGTAAATAATTTTAAAGAGTTTAGTAGACATTATGGAGCTTATAACATGCTTTTTATTACTATAAATTTCTAAATATTTATTAAATATCGCAATAATAATAATTAAAATGTTTATAAGCAAATAAATTAAATACCAGATGTTTAGTACATACATGAAATTGAAGTGAATTATAAACAAATGATTATATTCAAAACATTTATCAATTGAAACATTGTGTGATTATCTCATGCGAAAATGCGGTAGCTTTATTTTTTTTTAGATCTTTCTAGTAAAATGTATAAGAATAATTTATTTCAATTCAATTCGATTCAATTCAATTCAAATTCAGTTTAATTCCAATTACAGTTGTAATTTTAATTAATTTCTGGGGAATTTTGTTCGTATCAGTGAGAGGGAGATTAGGTCGATAATCTCGAAGTAAATATCAATAATTTTAAGTGTTATGAAACGGTTTACAAATGAATTTGAAGATAAATATTGATTTAGGTCACAAACCTATAATTTTTGATGAAATAACATGAAATAGATAAGGAACAATCTCTTTTTTTTTTTTGGGTTGTTGTTTAAATTCATCATTTGAAACATTTTTAAAGTTTACGCAACTGTCTATGATTGATTAGAAAGTGCGTGAAGTAACTAAATATTAGTTGAACAATCAGTTTTTTTTTGAAGTTTTCCATTCATGCTTAGCATTTATGTACTTTAAGCATAATGAATTCATATAACGGATATTGAGTGTGAAGTTTATGAAATCGGGATTTTATCAGGTTCAATTCATTGGCGCCATCTCGTGAGTCTTAATGGGGAATTGTCGTCTGAATGTCTATATTGTATGATTCTCTTTCAATCTGAATACTCATCAACGAGTTTTTCCTTGCAAAATCCTTCAGAATCCTACCAGGGCCATCTGGTTATCATCTCAAATGAGACTAACGTGCGGTACAGGTCACATTTTTGTTCGAAAATGACAAAATTAAGGTTTAAGTTGAAGAGAGACATTTTTTCAGAAAATATCAGTTAGATCAAGGAAGCAAATCCCGATTTTTGAACTTGAAATCAGACCGATTTTATTGTGAGTAACATATATCATCATTAGAGGGTCTTAGCTTTTATTCTGTCATTTCAAACAGTTGAGATTTTTTCAAGTCTCTTTGGATAGTTTTCCATGTATATAAATATTTAGTTCCAAATTTTGCCGTTCAGCTCTAGGTTCGCATAAAAATAAGTCTACTTTAAATTCCCTTTACAAAGTTCACACTCACTCATCAAAGTAAAACACCATTTTTACATAACATCAAAATGAAATGAAATGAGTTAAAATATCAATTAAATAAGTTCAAATTATGGCTTTTCAACATCCGTTTTGAAATGACACCATTTTACTTTTCATTCAAATCAAATACAAAAAAAAAATAAATTAAATTAAAACTCATCAAATCACATTTGGTATCACCTTCAAACAAAAATGAGATAATAAAATATTCGCGGTTTCGAGTTCATGGTTATAACTACCTTTAAAAAATTTGCCTGAATGACGTAATCGATGCCCATTCAAAAAGGCAAAATATTAATTTATATTAATATGAAACATCATAGTTGGCACATCATAATGCTATTTTTAACTCATTTTATTATTTTTATTTTATTTTTGCAGAAACAGGAATCAAAATGAAAGAAAAAAATAATAAACTGGTTTTTGTGATCAATCGAAGTTAGTAAAAGACAGTAAAAGTGGATTTTAAAATTTTTATTATCAAACATGGATCGTTTAAAGTAAATATGCAACATACAAGTTCGTTTTCTTTTCTTTTATTTTTTCTTTTGAAAAAAAAAAATAAAATCATGTTTCATGTTCACCTATTTATTTGCCCTACAATTTTAATAGTAAATCTTGTTTCTGTATTTATTTTTATAATTTTTTGTCTTGTTTAAACTAAACATAAATTGTGTTCGCAGATAAAATTAATTGCATCACTTTCTTTTGATTTGAAGAGTGAAACAAGAAACGTTTATCTAAAAATAAACCATAAATCATGCTCGAGTCTTAATCGTACGATGAAATCTTCTAATAAGTGTCTGTTTACTTTTGAGACTTACTGTGAACAAAAAATGGTCTGGTTAACTTATCTCTGTTAAAAGTCACACTTTTAAAAGAATAGAATACTGATCAAATAATGTCTTATCAGCTTAGTCATATTTTTAAAAATAAAATGAGATAATAAGTGACATTTATAACACATTTATTTATGGTTGACGAAAATGAAGTGTTACCAAACGTGCTTAGTAGTATTAGAATAATAGTAATTAAAAAAAAGTTAATAAATTTGTGTTTTTTTTTCAACATGAGGTGAATCAATTCACATACGCTTGCTAAACGCATGTCGGCTTATGTCAAATACGAGCCTCTCGTGGTCACTCATACAGTATCCGTGCATCTATGGGTATAAAAACATACGTAAGCGATATTAGCGCCGCCTGAGCGTTATTTTAGGTTAGGTTAGATTCTACAAGGGCACCACCGCGGTCTCAAAGAGTCCTATTGTTGAGCGTTATTTTTACATTCATAAAAAAAATTAGTTCCAAATTTTGATTTACCGGTCTGGGTTCGCATAAAAATATGTTGCATTAGACGCCTGTGGTATAGCAAGGTGCTGTATTCTCTTGGTCTCTCGGTACACACATTTTCTTCCTAAAATGAGTCGAGCACAAATAGAAGTACAGTAAAAAAACTTCCTCAAAATATTGTCACACACACTTGAAAGTTTATCATGATTTCCTTTGAGGATAAACCACTATTCAAAGTTTTTCATAGTTCATTGATATCCAACCTTGAACATTTTCTTATCGCTTTCCGTTCAAACCCACGTTTGTGAAGTCATTCTTAAAAAAATGTTTGCACTTTTATTTATTCTTTTTTTTTCGAAATGATATCATTTTAATTTAAAGAATTCAACAACAATTTCAACGGAAGACGTTCTTCTTTGCGGTTTATTTTATTGATTTGATGATTGACATTCTTCTTCAATTATTATTTGATGAGTGAATAATTACCTATGATTATCATCATCATCATCATCATTTTCTTTCAATTACATAGTTAAAACTTTTACAGAAACATACAAAACAAGCTAAACTTAAATTCAATGAAATTCAATTGTTAGAAGACATAACAATCTAAAATGAAATCACGTCAATAATACAATAATATGATGCTGACGTCCTTCAACTTAATTGTTCTACAATCATCATAGCTATTAAACGTTCACTCTCTTTTAAAGTCTCAATTTTATCATGTAATTAAAGTACAATACAAATATAAAATTCATTACACACCTAATCAAGTTCTGTAGTCTTTATATAAAAAAAAAGATACCAGTCCAAGTTAAATGAAGTTTCGAAACAGAATCATAAACAATAAAGATAACATGTTATTTTGACTTACCATGGCTTGCTCAATCTTGTTATCAATCGCAACTGCACTAGTTCCAGATGCGCTGTAAATGATAAAAAAAAGATAAAATTAATGTAGTTTAATTAATGAGGTCATTTAAAATTCTTTTTTGAACTATAACATTATCTTAACATAATTTATGGTGATTTAATGAAAAACTATGTTGAAATTGAATTATGCTGGCATTTTAAATGCATTTCAAGACAATTGATATGAATTTAGTGGAAAATAACTGTCAAAAAGTTTAAAAACTAAAGTTAAGTAGTTACAAATTTGGCCGTAATTTGTGTGGAGCGCTAAATTTCGTATATGTAAATTCCCTATAATTGTCCTTTAAAATGACTTTAACGAATGTTTTTGAATGTGTATATCTGAATTAAATCCAATAATCCAGGAAATCCATTTAAATTTATTTTGCTTTTAAAAAGTTTACATTAAAAAAAATTTGAAAACCAAAAATATTCATGGTAATAAATCATTCATCCAACCGTAAATTATGCTCGAATATTTTTTTTTTGAACTACGCAAAAATTTTCAATTAATATTATTGATAGTCATTAAAATTTATCAACAATTTCAATTTCTTCTCGAAATTCGCGTTGAATAATGATAACTATTTAAATTTATTTATATAATATTTTTTTTTTTTAAATATTTTTTGCTATAAATAGACTCATGCATTGGGAACGTGCTTACAAAGGCTGTGTATATGTAAATTCAAATAAATTTTAAAGAAAAAAGACAAAGTGAAGGTCATTCAAATAATATTTTTACAGCTTATAATTATTATTTTTTTTTATTGAAACGGTATGTTGAGTGTTTTTTTTCTGTAATTTATGACTACTTTTAACATAAATTTTGCGAGATTTATTTTAGTTTAATAAAATAAAAAAATTAAAGGATGTAAAATTCAATAAAATTAAAAAAAATGAGTAACTTCAAACCGCAAATACGAATTTCATGATTTTAATAATTATAACAATGATATCACTTTTCAATACACAAAATGAAAAAAAAAAACATTAAAAATGAAACAGAAACACAGCAAAATTCGTACTGAACAAAATTTATCGTTACAAAACTTTCTGTCAATGTTGCAATAAAAGAGGAAGTAGACAAATAAATATAATTGGTTTTTTTATTTGTAATACATAAAATCGCAGACTCAGAACTTGTGCGAAAATTGTGTTTTGGTGATTCATGTTATTTTTATTTATATTAAATTTAAAAATAGACTTTTTATTTTTAAAAAATATGTTTTGATATGTCAAATGTAATTTATTAATGGGACTCTTATCAAATGAGTGATATAAAAAATGTGTAAATATTTGCTATTACGATTCAGAAAAAGTAAAAACTGAGTCAGTGAAGGTCAAATGGGGTTAAACTTGTTCGACTTATGGTATAGGCCATGAATTGAAATCATCAGAGCCCTCTAGACTCTAAAAAAATCGTTTCAATGATCTGAAGGTTATAGTCAATCGTACGACTGAGGATCAGAGTAAAAACATTAACTAGAACTTTATGCATGGTATAACTCCTTATAATTGACGTATGTGTATAGATAGTGGAAAAATTATAACGCGCTCTGTACGTAAATTATAAGGAATTATACCATGCATAAAGTACTAGTAAAAGTTCGCTGTGAACCGTTTTTGTGATATCCGTCGCTCCGTACATAAAAGACACAAAGACCATGTTTATAGAAAGGCAAACGAACAAGCGATATGATTTTGTCAAATCCAGATAAGATAAGAGAGATAAGGCCTCTACAAACCCATATTCAAATCAGTTCATAGTAAACCTAACGCCTAATGATAGTGGTTTGGAGTATACTCTGAGGTACTTCGATTCTGATAGTATAGCCAACAAAAAGGCCAAATAGATGTAGCTGAGGTGCATAATGTCATTAAATGTTCATTAAATAAAAAAAAAATTGTATATTGACCTTTTCTTTTGTTTATAAAGCATTAAATTTAATACAAGCACGTGTATTTTATCGCTGCCACGTTAAGGTGGCATGAGGTGATGTTGACATATTTTTTCTCTATTAATAATAATTCTATGTTTAATTTTTCAAGAACAATTCATTGACCCAAATATATTTTAATAATAATAAAAATAAAACGTGTATCGCCCCGGCTAAGAAAAATAAATAATTTTTTTATTAATCCATGCGTACCAAAATAATAACTCTTATTATTTAATAATTTGTGTTATTTTTCATAATCATTTCGTGTTTCATGAATATTTTGATTATTGATTTAGGTTAAAATTATGTTAGAATATGAAAAAATGTTGCTAAAAATAATATTATCTCATAAAATTTAAAGGTATTTAATTTTTTTTATTACATTGGTTTTTTTTTATTTTATTGATGAAGGGCAACTAAATCAAGGAGCAATGAAATATATTTTTATCATCATCTATTAAATTAGATTTCTTTTCAAAACTGGGTTTCAATGATTTTTTTTTTTAATTTAAATCTCTCTGAACAGAAGAAAAATCAGTTATAAATAAATATTTTTCAATTTTCTTTTCAGGTCGTCGTCGTCATTGTTGTTGTTGTAACGTTGACGTGTGTCATCCTAGTTTTAAATTATTTGCTATATTTAATTTATTTAAGTCATTTTGCGAATTAAAACAAGTAGAACACTCATAAAATTAATAACGAAAACACAGGACAGTTTCATATTGAAAGTGAATAAATGGATAATTTATTATTTTTGTGAGTGAAACGTGTTATTTTTGGACGTACAAGGATTACACTGACACTGAAGACCTTTGAATGGGACAATTCTAGATCGTGATGGAGCGGTATGTTAAAATTTAGTTTTGACCCATAAATTTCTCTGGAAAATTTTACAACGCAATTCAATGAATTCAAATTGGAATGTATTAATTTTAAATGGGTTTGTATACAAGTCAATTTAATTTATTATTCATATCAATTATTCAGTGATTAGAAGTTCGTTCATAAGAAAACTTATTTGCTCTTTTATATCCGTTCAAAATTCAGGAGAAAATTGATTAGATAAGTAAAATATGAGAAAAAGTGATTGATGATGACATTTTTTCAGGACATAGTTTGGATCTCATAACTATTGATCATCATTAGAAGGCCTTAGATGAGTTAAGATTATTCTTAGTCAGTGACACCTTTAAACTTAAATTGAGTAGCCTAAAAAACGGACATATTAATTGTAAGGCTTCATTGTCAAAGCAATGATTATAGATCATCTATACATTCTCAACCCAAAACCAGTGAGACATCAGTGAAAACTCAAAATTTGATTTACAAAATAGAATATCTCGTATATCTTCGTTTACTTTTTTGCCACGTCTCCACCGCTGCGCTGTAAATACATACACAAGGATAAGACGTCACTTTTCAAAAAAAGTTTTTAACACTCTCAACCCAAAACCAGTGAAACATCAGTGGGAACTAGGCCTGCGCCAGGCCTAAAAATGCTTGTAAATGCATTTTTCTATCCTTAAGTTCTTAATCCTGAAGGTCCTTAAGATAGCCCTGAAAGCTTCAAACATCATTGCACATGATCTACTTACTTTGGATAGAAATGATCCAAATATTTCATAACAACCTCACGTAATACATCTTGTTTGCCCGTTAACGCGGCCATCGGTTGAATTGCAATCAAATCTGTTTTCATTGTGATTTTTTTTACAGAATTTTTATAAAATTCGTGATTATTTAAATTAAAATTTATTTTATTTTTTATCAGAATACTAAAATCGTAGCATATAGGATTTAAATTGATTATTACACTTTTTCTATTTGATTACATGACAGTTTTCCGGAAACTTTTTTATTATAAAACAGTAACAACAAATATTATAACAGTAAATCATTGCAGTTTTCTCACTCGTGTGCTTCAATTTTTTGACAGTTCATAAATGATTTAAAAAAAATCACTTTAAAAATAATATTATACGTGTAAGTTTATTTTTTGGACGCACACTGAAATTCAATATGGCTTCTCAGATATAAATCGTATGATTTTTTTTTGATGTTTTATGATATTTTATTTTAAAACTTGTATTTTTCTTTAAATGGGTTTTTTTTTGCCTTCTCAAGTGTATAGCACACTTTTATTTTTCTTTCTGTTTTGATGTAGTTTTTTATGATTATTTATTGTTATTTTGATATCGATGTGTGTTTTATGGACAGTGTTGAGTAAAAAAATACTGAATGTTATAAATCAGTCATGTGTGTGAATGAGCACTTTATATTACTATGATGTAAAATTCACTTATAGTGATTCTGTGTTTACATAACTTTTTTTTTCTATATGTTTTAAATTTTATTATAAGACACTTGTTAATTATTTTTATATTCTTTGTTTTATTTTTTTAATTTTATTATTAGATTACATGCAATTTTTTCAAATTTTATTTTATTTTTCACTTATAAAGTAGTGCCTCTTACACATAATTTCATGCATGCATTGTAAAATGTTACAAAAATATTTTTTTTTTTAAATACACATGTATAGTTGTTGTTTAATATTCAAAAGTTCAAACTCTACTGCTCTCAAAACATTTGAGTTTGAGTAAAAACCTGATGGTATTATACACGATATACATGGCGTTTCGTAGTATTTGTTGTTCAAAAAAAAAATTATATGAAATATTCACTACTACAAAAGCACCGGTATCAAAATTTATAAAATGAAATACACAGCGTGCGTAGAATTGTAGTAAAAAAAACTTAAATAAAAATGTATATTATAAGAGAATGCGAATGTGTCTCTCTGTGTTAAGAGGAAAAAAAACCACGTTTCTTTCATACTATGAAGTGAAGCCAGCATGTCTTAGTAAACTGTAATGTTATTATTATTTTAATTTAAGTTTATGTAAAGGTATTGTAACAACAGAAAAAAAACTAACTAGCAAAAAAAAATTATACAAAATGCTTTTAAACCTTTATAACACACAAATTACAATGTGTTGTGCAAATGGAAACGTTTATTATTGTTATTTTAGACCTATAAGCAATACTTTGTTTTTATTTTTATAATGTAAATGTGATTTCAATTGAAATTGAGTAAAATTACGAATTTTATGACTGTTTAGTGTCCTATTACGGTTATAGAAGTACGTTGACCTGTTCCTTCGTTGCAGGTGGCTTTAGGATGGAAAGAGTTGAGAGGATTCAGATAGTACCAAGGAGGCGTTTCAATATAGGTAAGAATAAATTAAAGTTAAGTCATGAAGCCCTGATAGCTAATTAGGTTTTCAACATTTCTTAATGTTTAAAGATACCATTTTAGGAGCTTTAAACAAAATGCCATTAGGAGGAAGTATCTTGTACTTTAGTATATCAATTGGCTTCATCAAATAAATTCAAAGGGTAAGTTTTTTAAATTGAAAATATTTAACTGATGGCTTCAATTTAAGATAAGTTTTAAATCTGAATTGCTCACGTATATAAAGGCTTCACAAAAAAGTTCACCTCAAAAATAGCCCAGAAAAAAAATGAAGTGAATACTGCTGGATTGAAACCACCTTCATTAGCTGTTATACTGAACTTCAGCTCAAATGAACAGTAAATATGAATTTTCAAGCAAAACTGAACCTTTACGACACGCTCACCTTCACTGTAACTTAAAAACGTCCCGCAGTACAAATTAATTTGGTTCGCAGACGGAGATTTTTGTTTGACGCTTTTATTGTGTTTGACGGTGTTTGATGAATGAACTTTATAACGCATTTTCTAAAAATTTAGATAAAAATTTCGCGTATTTTAGACACTCTTTTATCGGGGTATTTTCATCTTATAGTGTATGGTTGTACTTTCTTAAATGACTTGTAGGGCTTCTAGTTATTATTTACTTTCTAAACCTGCTAGATCTTCAATATTCAAAAAATACGCTCAAAAGTGACTTATTCCTACGCTCATTTTCCCAAATATTAATAACGAATCTATTTCATATTGTTATATCAAGTCTGTATTGCATTTTTACATTTTTCCTTTATTTTCATTGTATTTTAAAATAAATTTTATATTTATTTGTTCAATATGAGCTTTGTTTCAATATTAATAATAATTTTAAACATTGCTTGTTTATGTTTTATTTTTTTTTATGATATTATTTTTTATAAAATATTTATCAAAATACATCAACGTATGTATAAATTTTTACATAACAACATTAATAAATAATCAGGTATTACATCAATGAATTGAAAAGCGTTGAGTAAAACTCGTTATATTAATTTACAAATCATATGTTATCCCTTTTATGACGGTTTGACATTTTGATGGTAAATTTATTATACCTTGATCTATCGTCTTTTACGATAAAAATATGATTATTTTTAATACATTTTCAGCCAAACGTGATATTAAAATTTTGAAAAATAAAATCTCCATGATTGTTGCTGTGAGTAAATTTGTATTTCATAAAATTGAATTGTGGGTTGGTTCAAATATTCACATGTTTCCATGTGTCAACCTTGTTAATTTCAATGTAATTTTTATTTAAAAAAAAAACGATATTTATTGGAATACAAAAATTTGACATTTAAAAGTAATAAAACGGAAGTATGAAATTTGTAATAAATTTAAAATTAGAGTAATAAATTGATTTTTTTTCTGTTAGAATATTTGAATAATTTGCGTTTATGCAAAGTGATTTTAATGAAATGTAACTAAATTTAGGTGTGTCCAAGTTATAAAAGTGATTCAAAGCTTCTTGAATTGAAAGTGTTTTTATCATATTTCCTTGAAGTCCTTTAAATGATAAAAAATATCAAAAATTGTGGTTTAATCATGTAACTTTTGAATGTTAATCAACCTTACATGAATAAACAACAAAATTTATCGTGTTAAAACAATTTGTTGTGATATTTTTGCAATTTAAACTGTCATATTATGACAATTTTTTTATGATCGTATGCGTCTGAGTGTTGATTAATTCTCTTAAAAATGATTTATTATACGGAATTTTGTATGTCATGGCTATTACAATTAATTCACTACCACTATTCATAGCTCTCTATGTAACAGTGACTTGCCTACCTACATACAAAAAAAATATACTGTCTGCACCTTGTTATGAATTTTGATAGTTTTTTACATCTCTTAAAATAAGTTTTTATATTATTTATAATTATTTTTATAAAGCAAGGTAAAATTGTGATAAGATAATTGGTTTTAATTAAAATAAATAAGTTTTTAATTGTTGTTAGATAAGATTAGAGGACATTCAACAATAAACACTAATAAAAATATTGTCTAGGACAGTGATTACGCATGATTTTCTGTTTTCAATTAAATCACAATTGGAATGAAGAAGGGCCTCTTAACATGCAATCCATTCATAATTAATAATTAACCATATGTAGTATGATTGTAATTTATACATATTTCATAGAGTAGTTTTTTTTTGCAATGTAGTTGTAACAATGAGTTAAATAAATAATAAATCAAGTAAGACAACGAAATGTAGAAGAAGAAGAAATAGTAGTAATAAACCAGTTAGTCTATCCATGCAACGCATTATTGTAGTGTATTAGTTGTAAAATAATTCACTCTGTGTGGTGTGTTTCAATGCATTCAGTTTTGTCTGTCTACTGAATGCACATTTGACCCAGTTTTCATGCAGTTGGTTGACTTGTTTTTTTTTTAATTTAATTTTACGCTATTCATTATTGTTTTTTTTTTTGTTTTGAGATACTAGACATCATCACTATGGGATATTGAAAGAATTTGCATTTAACATTGATTGCACGAATTTTTGTCAATTTTTTCTAGAAAGAGGTTCAGGTGATCGTGGTTTGTATCCCAATACAATAGAAGGTCTTCTGAACTCAACTCTTTAGAATTATGAATTCTTATGGAATCCTGTCTTTTCAGTTTTCAGTGAAATATTTCGCAATATTTTCACTATATTATTTTTACAAAATTCGATTTGAACCTCTTATAATATAAAAAAAACTCAATCGACCATGACTATGCAATATGCAAATACGATTGACTAAAATGATAAAATGCATTACAAGTGTTCACTTTTGCATTCAATTATATTTATAGTACAAAAAATAAAATAATAATAAGCGAAAGTATTCATTTAACCAATAAGTAAAAAAAAACATTACAAATGAAAGTAAAAACTTCTTTTAACATATGGAATGATGAAAGTTTAGTGTAATAGATATAATGTGAAAAAAAATAACTGGATGCAAAAATGCAACTTGGTCAATATGTTTATAGAATAAATTTTCTGTTCCGTGAGAGATAAATTACTGTTAAATGAACAACAATGATAATTTTTACAAAAAAAATAATTAAATATATAAATAAAATCGTTAAATGTATCGAAACGATCACTTCCGCACTGTATATTAAATGTTAAAATGAAAAAAAGCAATAGAGAAAAACAATAACAATAATAATATAAACGTGACAAGAAATTGACGGTGTTATTTTTGGATATCCTTTGTTTTTTTTCTATGCATAACAAAATGTATTTAATTACGTTTAAATTTCGGTATAGTAATTACTAAGCGTGAAAATGATTCGGAAAATGTCATTTTGACATTACAATTAAGAAGAAAACATTTCCTGTCAGATGTGTTTTTGTTTGCTTTGCAAATGTATCTAATATTTGATTTTAGGCAGATAATCAAAGGTATTACTATTAAAAAATTATGTTTTGTTATAGCATTTCATGGTTTGAATAGTTTGCCATAGAAATCAAGAAACAGAAAGATTCAGATTCAAATAAGAAAGGTATTAAACAACATCTCAAGTTGTAACGTCCTCAATACAAATAAATACAAAATTTAATGTTTTTTTTTTACAGAAAGTTTACAATTCAAAAATAATCATAATATTATAATAAAATAAACTCATTAAAACCCAAGTCAATAACCCAAATATCAATTTTCCACGAGTGTCAAATTCGCTTATTTAAAAAATTCAAAATATGAACGAGCAAAAAACTGATGACATGTGACAGCTTTCATACATTTTTTTTTGTTAGTGTAATGAAGAATGTGTCAAATCATCTAAAATGCCAAATTCTTTGATAAATTAATTTTTTTGTTATATAAAAGTATCACATTGAGCCATGTTGTCATAAGAAATGGTCTCAAAACAGGTTCAGTTTAATCAGTTATATAATTCTTAGATTTTAAAGGTTTTTCTTGTTAACTTGCCTGTTCATCATACGAGAAATATTGTTGTTTAAATTGACACGAAACTCCTTTTTCGAGAAAGGCGATGACGTTTGTTTACCGTTGTTATTATTTTTATTATTATCCATATCTTGAATTTCTGAGACACCCATAATCAACTTTGATAATTGCCTTTTATTGCTTATAATTCAATTCAATTAAAACTGTACTATTTTGAGAATTATGACTTCTTATCACTTTTTAATTGGTATCAATTTACGTGTTATTATTTTATTTTTATTATTTTCTTTCTTTCAAGACAAAAATAAAACAAAATAAACAAAAAATTATCAGTTGGTCTTGAAATGAAAACAAAAAATATTTGCTAGCGCGTCGGAAGGTCTAACAACGATCACTACTCAAATTAATTAATTAATAATATAAAATAATTTTATTTTTAATTTATAATTACGTATGACATTCAACATCTATTGTCAATTCAAAGGTACGTCAACTATCATCGTTCTACATGTCATGAGATTGTCATTTAAAAATCTCTTATTAAACGGCTTAATTTCGATGTTCATCATCAAAAATGATTATAACAACTGCAAAAAAATTCTAAATTTAACCCATTTTACACCTGGGACCTTGAAATAGGCTTTGTCATGGTAAGAAAATGCATCAAAATGAGTTAATTGTCGCAAGATAATTAAAAAGATTCTCATCACATTCAATCACATTAACAAAATTGAATTTGGCAAAACTTTAATAAGTATCAAATTAGTCACACTTTACATTTAGTCAGCTGTCTTCTGACTAATTATAAACCTAACTAGCTGCAAGAAAGCAACAAGAATTTTTGAATATCTTTGCCAATGAATGTCATTTACGTCAATCTATTTACAATACAAAATATAAAAATGTATATTAAAATTTTAAATTTGTGAGAGGTAGACCACTTGTGTTCATAAATTTTTTTCTTATATCGTAATCTCATCATTAAGATGATTACAAAAAAGTAAATTACTCTGCCTGTAGCTATGTAACATTAATGATTTGAAGTCAAGTAATTGAAGATATTAAAAAATGTATTACAGACCATTTCTGATGAAATTTAAAGAGATTTTATCCTTAATTGATGGTGTTTGACCTTACCTGTAATGAGAAGTAAGAAAAAAAAATTGTTAAATTCATTTTGATTGCTAAGGTAAATATTCAATTTATATTTGACTAAATTCTAATATCTAAATATCTTTACAGTTTGCTACTTAGCTGTAGAAAGTGGGTAGACAATAATAATAATGAATAATTAAATTGATAAGACATGTCAACCTATACTTAAATGTCGATTCAAGGATATCGTGAAGTGATCATGATAGAGAAAGTAAGTTGAGGTTATTGAAGGACAATTATCAATTGCAACGAGGAGACGTAGTTAGGAAAGAGTCTCAAAATCTAGGAGAAGGTAAAAATGAAGGTAAAAAGATAAGAAAAATCAATTTGATAAAATTTAGAGTAAATTATAGTTTTAGGCAGGATCCACAAGAACTCAGGAAGTTACTTTAAGGAATACGAGAACAAGGTAAGTATTAAAGGAACTTTCAAGATTGCATTATGAAAGACTGGTTTCTACCAAATCAGAGCCTAGAAGATCATTTACGAGATTCTAGACCCAGATAAACATGACATGCTGGAAGAATTGAACGTATTAGATGTAAAACAAAGAATATTTTATGATGTCCTGATATTTATTTATAAAATTGTTAATGGATTACTGTCGGAATACTTAGCCAACAAATTGACAGTTTTTAGAAGTGCCCAACCGTACAATTTGAAGACAAATGATCACTACCGTCTTCCAAATTATCGTCATGACAACCAGCAAAATTTTCTATATTGCAAAGGCATGAAAACAACAACTATCGATACATTAAATTTAAAACGCTTTAAACAATCAGTATTAATTTATGTGAAAACTATAGTCAATTCTCATAACGTCTTGTAATTTAATTTAATATAAAGCTGTGATATAGTGCTGTGATAAAAATCATCCTAAGGATGGACCCCAGCCACAAGTAATAAGTAAGTAGATAAAACTAAAAGTAATTTCATCGAGCTGAAGGATCTCAATAGGACTAAGAACTTAACTTTCTGAACATATTTGTCACAGTATGACCTTCACCATTTTCCTGATAGTAATTGCTTTTGCAGTTGTCAACCTTTCCACATTTAATTCAAATCAGGTAAAATTGAATTGCAAGCCTAATATTTTGCCACTAATTCTTGTCCCGCCTAATTCTTAAACCTAGACGTACAAACAAATTCAGTCAAATTCTTTCAATTCAACTAAATAACTTCTTCAATTTCAGAGCAGAATACAAGCCATCAATCTTTTTCAATCCACACATTAAAAAAACATGATTAATTACAAAAAAAATAATAATAACAAAACACTCCAACTCCGAAAAAATTTCTTATTATGCAAAGAGATGATAGAGTGCGCAACTGTAAGTCACTAAACTAATGTTCTCTACATAACCTTGAAAGTGAGTGTTCTGGAACATGTAAGTCAAATTGAAGTATAAATACAAAAAAAAATATAAAAAATCATCATCATCACCATCATAAACAACTACAGACCCAAAACGTGAAATGTATTGAAGCACTCAAAATTACTGTACAAATGAATAAATAATAATAATTGTTTTGTCTGATTTAATATGTTTATGTGTACGAATTTGAACAGCACCAAGAAAAAAAATACTAATAATAATAATTACATACAAAAAGTAAATTTTTTATGATGTTCATCAATTTGAGTTGTCAAGTCACACATCTGTTGGTTTTTTTTGTGACTTACATTATTATCTAAATTTTATATGAAGGATCAATTCAATTCAAGGGCTTGAAATGTAGCAAATTTAACGTCATCAGATACTTACCCAATAAAGTTCTTCACAAAACAATACACTGCTAACAAAGAATGATCATTATTTGATGTTGGAGCAAAAAGTAATTCAGATGGCTTAATCACTGGTAACGGTGAAGACATTTGATTGTTGATTATTTTTTGATTTGATTTTGGGTTTAAAGATAAGTTATCCTGAGTTTGATGTTGATATTCTTGGTCATTTGATGAAGAATTGTGTAACTGATAACTTTTCAAATTATTTATTTTTGCATTCATACTTGCATTTTAATTTTTTTAACTCAATTCAATAGAGTTTGTTATTAAATTATACTTTTAAATGCTACATTTTATAGCTTTTAAAATTTAAATTCAATTTAATGTTTATTTTGTGTTTGTGTGTGTTAAATTTTTAATTTGATAATCGTATACTTGTTTACTTCATTGATTTATTTGGATGTTCAGTTTTTTTTTGTTTGTGTTTATTACGAACCAGTTTTGAATTTTTCACGTATTTTTGTAATTTTTTTATTAATTATTTTTATTTTTAGTACGTATTTACATGATGAATGAAGTTCATCGAATTTATTGGGTATAATGGCAGGCATATGATTGATTTCTATAATTTTATTTTGAAGAAATTAATTTAATTTTCTATAAAATTACATTGATGTGACAAAGGGGATACTCAAATGAGATAATGATCGTTCATTCTGGCTGAATGATAAGCATTGTGGACTTGTGTATTAGAATTTAAGGAAAAGGAGTAAGAGGAAGACACTACAATTCATAAAATTTGGATGAAGTGCAGCTAAATTTAACAACTATTGATTTAACCAGTCACGGAAAGTCAATCAGAGCTCTGAATTTTCAAAATATGACTCAAAATTTCAATTCACCTCGCTTTTCCCCACAAATACTGTTCAAATTGAATATGAATCATAATTTTGCCTTGTCATATGAATCATAAAATGCCATAAATTTGAGCAGAATCAGTTTGGGTTGTATAACAACCAACAATTTAAAACAAAAAATGTCCCACTATCATGAAAATATTTTCCCATTTTCAAATCCAACATACCACACATTTCGCCTACAAGTAACCTTTCATGTAAGAATTTAACTTTACAGTGAATAGGAAGAAGAAAATGATTCAGTGTGTAGCATGCAACTACAATTTTTCTTTTCATTTCCAATTATTGAATCCTTGAATCAAAGTCCTTCTTAAATATCATCATAAAAAATGTAAAAAAATTAACAAGAATTTTCAATGAAAAACAGAAAATTATTTTAATGGTATCGTGTTACCATTAAAAAAAAGAAGAAGGATAAAATTAAAAAATAAAAAAAAGAAAGAAGGAAAACTGTTTTTTCTTTCTTCTACAATTTCTTTTAAAAATGTGAATTGGACACTACTGTGATGATACACACAAAAAAGAGTGACAAGGAAAAAATTCAACAAAAACAATAATCGAGAAGGACATTCATTGTAATAATAAAAAGAACTTGCATGCAGACAATTTTCTACTTAATTTAAATTTTAATCTTAATCTCAAAAATATTTTACGAAACTCGATCAAATTGATAGATATTTAGATTGAAATATTTTTGTTTTAAATACCTGCTGGTTATTAAATTTAATATCTTAAGTAATTTTCTTAATTTTTTTTGGATTTTTATTTATTTTCAATTGAAAATTGTGAAATATTTTCCTTGAAACATGAAATATTTTAATGATGAGTTTTCCAGACACTTGACTGATTTTTTTTTAAATTCACACTGGATTGAATCTAACGTTTTCTTTCATTTATTTGATTTGTTAAAAATTTATCATTGAATTTAATTTTTTTACACGATATTTATATTTTTCTTTTATTTAATGAGTGATTACTTTTTTTAACTTTAATTTGGGAGTTTTTTACTCCCATCAAATTTTTTAAAACTTATGTTTTACTTTTATTATTTTAATTAATTTTTTTTTATGATATTTTTTTTATGTTAATGGCATTCTAATTTATTTATTATATTTATATATATTAATAATAAAAATTACTACACAATTTACAACAATAATTCGAAACCAGAAGCAAATAAGCAAAGTACTAAATATGGGGGTAACAATAACGTTTTTAATATCAAAATTCTTGTGCTCTTCGAGTTTATGCTACCTTTTTTATGCATATGTCTGTTATTTTTGTAGGAGAAAAAGGAAAACAAAAATATATTTTCTCTTTGTGTACATACACACACAAACACACATGTATGTGGGTACATAGAACACACACAGGTTTTGTCAGGACGATGATAATATTGATTTAAATGAAGGCGCATGCGTTATTTGGAAATCAGTCCAGATATTGCTCGATTGTCTCTTGAATTCTCTTCAAAAAAATAGAAGAAAAAAAACAATCAATTTAAGAGGGAAAGTGACTCCTCATGTTGTGTGTGTATGTATGTGAAAATGAAGCCCAATAGTGAAATGCACCAGACAAGTCCAAAGCATGCAAGAACAAAATAAAAACAAATCGTAAAATTTGAAATAAAAATGTCAATCTATAACCATAGAAAATCCATAAAACACTCTAGAAGTGTGAAGAAACAGTAGAATTTTATTTCATGAACTATTTTTTTTCCTCATATTTATTTTGGATTGTGTTGGTTTTATTTCACACACTTTTGCTCGAAACTCAAGTCAAACTATTTCAATTAAATAAATGAGGAAAAAACTTTAATTTTGTTTTTCATTTAATTCGCTAACATTTTGCTACTTATCATATTTATTATGTAGACAGTTTTATTGCGTGAAATGTTAGTTTGATGAATAGTTTTATTCTACTTCATCATCTTCGTGCCAAATATTTGAAGAATAAAAATAATGCGTAAATAAATTATACACACATTTTAATTGTGTTTGAACAGTTCGGTATAAAAGTTGCGTTGTTATTATTAAAAAAAGAAATGAAAGAAATAGTCTGAAATAGCGAATTACGGATATCTGAAATAAGCACCACTTAAAATATTGGAGTCAGGTTACGAACTGAGGCACTAAATTCATTTCACAACGTAGCCTGTGGGCTTTATGGGACAAAATTAAAAATACGTTATTTTCTAAAAATCATTTATATCGTAATTGAAAACACTATACGAAAAAATCAGATCTCTAGGTCTGCTCCTTTATAGCCTGGACGGAAATGGGTTAGATTTTTTGACTGGGAAGATTTTTGAATTATTTTGAACGAACTCTCTTAATCGAAGGGGGCGCATTAGAAAATTTTCAAAAACTTGACTGAAAACAAAGTATATCGATTTTCATTCCGATACATTTTCATGTAAAATTCAGCTATATGATCATCGTCATCATCAGTAATTTAATTTTATATATTAATGTATGTTCAATAATAATATTCTTCGAGTTCAATAACCTTTTAAATGTAAAGCCTTACTGATGCTAACATGCTCGAGCGGAACATGTTAATCATTAGAGTAGCGATACAATTACAGCTCATATTATATGATGATGACGTATCACGTGACGTGACAATAATTACAACCTTTTTCCCTTTACTTTACTGTTAACCATTAATGAATTCAATTTCACATTAGAATCCTTTTTTATTCTTTTGTAATGTAACAAAAATCACTTATTTGTACAATAATTTTAATTTTGCATCAATCTAAGGTGTCATTGTCCTTTAAATTTATTTGTGATCTCTGATTTTCAATTTTATTTTATTTCATTTCAATTTTATTATCAGTAAAGTAATTTTAATATTAAAATTTTATGAATCTTTTATTATATTAAAATGCAATCATTTAACATGTAAACTATAAATATTTTATAGAATGTTTGCTGCAAAAATCACGTATAATACGAATAGTATCCAAGGACATAATACAAAAATACACAGAGTTTCAGTCATTTTTGATCAGATTCTTATATAAAATTCGTACAATAAATAAATAAAGCACAATTAAAGTCACTTTTGTTTACAGAATGTTTTAATTTGAAAGCACTTTTCAATTAGTTTTTTTTTTGCAATTTAATTTTTAAATGCATTAAATTTTGTGTATATTTGTTTTACACTCATTAAGACACTGACAGTTACTTTAATTTTTTACTTTTTTATTTATTTTTGTTTTTTAACGAAAAATTATCATTGACTGACACATGATATTCGTCCAAACAAGACACCGATTGCGGTAGTAATAAATCTAGCTATAGAATGACACGCCATTATTCCCTTAAATTTGGTTTGTACTCAACAGAAACATACTTGAGTGTGTCTACAGCTCAGAACATAACGAAAAATTTTTGTATAGAAAGCAAAAAAATATAAAATTACTTGTACATTTTTTTTCTCTTTGTTATTATTATGGGCTTAGAACTAAAACGCTTTCTTAAATTTTATTTTTTGAAGTCCACATTCTATGATCATATGCTTTTTTGCAGGTCATCTTTTTTTTAAATTTAATATTTTTTTTTGTAATATAAGTTTAAGCCAAAATTATTAACCCTTTTCTTATCATGATGAGACATTATTTGAATTTTGTAGTAATTCTTAAATGCGACAACTTTAACAGATTGTAATCCTTTCTTTTTTTCCCCTTTGAAGAGATTTGCAATTGTGGCAAAAATGCCTTAAGATGAATTTGAAATCTTATTATTTATGTGACCTTTCAGAAGCCCCTTAAGAAGATAAGGGTTAAAATCATGGTTTACATAACATGTTATATGAAATGAAAAAAATTGTTTTATGAGTGATGAGTTCAAAAAACTTTCAAATTTTAAATGACTTGTGTTTTGTTAATTTTTTTTTCCTACTTCTTACTTTCAATGTTGTGGCTAATTGATTTTGCCATATTTTGATATGATACTGCTTGAGAATTGAAGTTAATTGAATAAGAATTGTTACTTAATTTTTTGGAAAATCTATTCTTTATTAAATATTTTAATGAAGAAAACTACATTTCAATGAAAAATTATTACAAATCAAGACTAAATAAATTATGCTACTGAATGAAATAAATAATTATAAAAATAAAAAAATTGATTAAATATTATAGATTTTCATGTTGTTTCATTTAAAAGTGCTCCTTGGCATCTCTTAATAAGCGTATGCACCTTGTCTGCGACAGCTTGATGGAACGTAGAATTTCACGGTTTGAGTTGCAGTGTAGGCACTGAAGTCAACATCTTGTCCACGTAAGATTTGTTTCTTGTATGAAAGGGCATCAGCATCATCAAGAGGCAAGCAGAAAACGTCAAAGTTGCGTTCGATTTTGTTTTCGTATTCGCAGTGTGGAAGACAGACTGGCAATTTGCGTAAAGTGAAGCAATATTGTTGTTCATATTCAACAAATTGGTATTGTTGTTTCAATTCACATTGTTCTCCAGTGTATTTATATCCTTTTTTGAAGAAGTAATAACTGTCCTTGCCTTCTTTTTTGTATTCTTGATCGTATAAGTCGTATTCAGCATTGTATTTTTGTTCTTTGAATTTGTATTCTGGTTTGTATGATTCTGGGCGGAGTTTTTTATTCCAGTCATCATCATCGTTTTCATCACTTGAATCGGAAGAGTCAGATGAGTCGCTTGAAGAGTCAGATGAGCTGCTAGAATCAGAGTCTAAATCAAAGCGTGGTTTTTTGAATTGAGGATATCCATAGAATGAATAGTTGAACATATGTCCATATTCGTATGTGACTTCATAGCATGGTTCATTTTCGGCTTCCAAATAGTAAGCTTTGGCTGGTCCTTGGCATGTATCTTCATCATACAAAGCCCATGATGCAACAAAGTGGTATGGATAACGTAAGACACAGTTCTTTGGTGACATGAAATCATCTTCACCATCACCATTGTAGGTACCGCAAACACCACGTACATAATCTTGATAATATTCATTAGCATCGAAACGTGCACGATATCCATCATAGAAGACTTGCATTTGTTCGTCACGGATGTCCATTTTGATTTCACCATTTGGTAAGGCATAAGCACGGAAGAGTGGTTGGTAATATTCGTTGTCTTCATTGGCATACAATTCAATTGCGTATTTTTCAGAAATTTGTTGTTGTTTTCCATTGATAAAGAAGTGTGGGTAATCTTTGCCATTTGGTGTTACAAGGATGACATAATCAGGTTCATTTTCACGTCCCAATACAATCATCAATTCTTTTTGGTCATGATCAACATCACGCATCAAAATGGCGAATTCTTCATCTTGGTCATGGAAGTATCTGAAGTAGTTGTTTTCATCGAATGAGTTGAGGTTTTCTGGGAATTCGATGGCGTTTGTTGCAACTACATGCCAGCATTTGCCGAATTCAAAGTCGAAAGTACGGTTATCGAAGGTGTTGATCATCTTTTGTCCAACAGTACATGTTCCATAGTATTGATCACGAGTGTAAGCATAACGGAATCTTTCGAAGAAAGACATTGTTGGATGGAAGGTAAAGAAGTGTCTGAAGTAGTTGTTTTCAAAGTAGAAGTTGTCATATGAGGCTTCATATGATGGTGCTTGGAGACTGAAGTTGGCAGAGTACATATCAGGTTCGAATTGGTATTCGAAGTACAAGTGGTTGTCCTTGTTGTTGATTTTGTAGAATTCTTGGTCGACATATGGTAAGAAATCGAAGTAGTATTGAGCGAAGAAGTAGTATTTGGTGAAGAAGCTCTTGAAGTATGTTGGTAAGTTGTATTGTACATTAGCTGAGAATTTGTCGAAGAAGTTGGCACGTTTGGTGACATTTTGACAAGCTGGTAACAAGTAATGTCCTTCGGCCATTTGACGTTGACAATATTCACCCATATCAGAATGTTGCAAGTAATATTTGTAATCATCAGTTTGTTCGAATTTGCTCTTCATTGAAACTTGATATCCACCTTGACATTTTTCTCCATAGTTGAATTGGAAGGCAAATTGTGAGGTAGCATCGTATTTCAAGGCATTCAAGAAGTGTAAAGCTGGTACATTTGGATAACGACTGTAGGCTGAGAAGCAGGCTTGACGTTGTGGATACTTGTATGGGTTAGCGTGGAAGAATGAAAGGAAGCGAGTCTTTTCATCAACTGGACTGTCAGCATATGCAAATGTTGCGATATATTCAGCCTTGCGTGGTCCATAGAATTCAAAAGCAAAGTCATGTACATAGATATCACTGTTGCGAATTTCAGCACCAGCATTTTGGGCGAAGTGACGTTGACGACTGTAACTGATTGGCTTGTAGTCATATGATTGAGCATAGTTTTCTTCGTTGTATTCTCCAGCATAAGCATGACGACTCTTTGGATGATGGACATCATGATAATAATCTTTGTCATATTCAGTTTCATTGTATGAATAACGGAAGGCGAATTTGTATGCTGGTGAGTAGTCCAAAGCGTAGTTTGCGTTGAATTCAAAGTAGTGAGCTGGGAAGTGAGCATATGGGAAGTAGAAGAATGAGAAGAAATCGTGTTTATCGAAACGGTTGTACCACTCAGCGAAGTCATTGAATTGGTAGTTGTGTTTAGCTTCAAAGTCAACAGCCATTCCAAAGTATTGTTCACCAAAACGGTATTTGAAGTATTCAGTTGGACGAGAATAGATGATCTTGAAGTCCTTAGCATCATTAACTGGACGAACGTCAGCAATATCCTTAACAGCTGTGTATGGGATGCAACTGAAGTGAGCGATTTTGTTATCTTCTTTGGCATATTGTGGGTAGAATTCAAAGTCGAAATCGAAGTTTTCGATGTCAACATCAGCTTCCAAGGCGAATGGGAAGTATGAATGGAAGGTCTTTTGATAACCAGCTACATAGCGTTGATGGTCGAATGGTGTGAAGAATCCAACTTTAGCATCGATCAATGAAGTGTAGTGCATTGAGAAGTTTCCACTGATGTTAAAGTATTTTGGTACATAGAATTTATCTTCAGTCTTTTCAGAGAAGTCAGGGAATTGACGGTATTGAGCATATCCTCCAAAGTGAACCAATTTAGGTGTTTTCAAAGTGTAGACGAATGGGAAACCAGTTTCCATTGGATAGGCAAATGTAACAACTTCATCATTGTAGAATTTTGTGTAGTTGATTGGACGTCCATGTTGGTAGAATTTCAAGTATTCACGGAAACGGTATGGGAATGATTCCATTGATTGGTTGTTGAAAGCATGGAAGAATTCACGGCCGAATAATTGGTATTGGAATTGTCCTTCGAATTGTTCAGCTTCGTCATATTTGATGTTCAAAGATTCAGCAATCTTTTGAGTAGACCATTTTTCTTTGTAGTCTTTGTTGGCTTTGCTGTGACGGGATTCTTTGTATTCTTCTCCATCAGCGAATTCGAATTGATCCTTGGCAACATTGAATAAGTCATCAATGCTTGAGAACAAGTAATGGTATTGGTAGTTGAATGATTTGTAACCTCCATAGTTCTTTTCATAGCTGTAGAAGAATGAGCTTGGGAAGAAATGATCTTCACTTCCGAAATAGTGTGAGTGTTGAGTGTAAGCCAAATCCAAACCATCAACAACGTAATCTCTGACGTAATAACGTGAATAGTGGTTTCCATAGATTTCTGGATAGACCATTTGGTAAGCAGCCTTTGCATTAGCAGCAAATTCATAATATTCAGGATGTTCCAATTCAGATGCATATTCCAAAGCAGATTTAACAGCAGCAGAAACGTATGAGCTAGGGTCATAGTGAGTGTATTCGGCCATACGTTGGAGCATAGCAACTGGTGGTTGGGTACGGAACAACAAGTATACAGCAGCACAACGAACTTCATGATATTCAGCAGTGTTTTGGTAGATTTGATACATGACACTACGGGCGAGTTTTGGATAGAATTCAGCAAATCGGCTCAATGAAACAACAATGGCTAAACGTTGGAATTGAGTAGCTGGGTATTGTCCTTCGAAGAATGGTGTGAAAACGTCTAAGATTTTAGGATGAGCAATGTATCCAAGAGCACGTGTGTAAACCAAGAATTTTTCACTGTCTTCTTCATAAGCAGCTTCCTTCAATTTGTGTGAGAAGTATGGGATGGCTTGGAATGCAACAGCTTGGTAATCACGGTCAGACAAGAATCCATATGAGAAAACTGGGTAGCGGTTGTATGCAGTGCGGTTGCTAACTTGACAATATCCAATGGTTGAGGCATATGTTAAGAGAGCAGTAACATTCAAGTATTCTTGTTCTTGGACAAAGCTACTTGTGGCGAATTCGAAATATTCCTTCATGTATTCTTCAGTTGGGGTACGGATGTGGCGTGCAAAGTGAGCCAATAAATCAGCAGCTTCTTCTCCATAGAATTTACCATCTAAGATGTAGTTTTTGAAGAAACGGAATGCAGGTAAGGTACCAGATTGAGCACAGGCATCACGGAATGCTTGCCATGCAGCATAATATTGGTAATATTTGGAATAGTAGTTGTAGTATTTGCTGGCAGAGTTTTGATAATCATTGTCATAGTTGAAGTACAATTGTTTGGCAATTTCATAGAAGTGTTCTTCGTCCAAAACACGGATCATACGAGTAAGTACGTTGAATTTGGATAAAGTGTTCTTTTCTGGGATTTGACTTGGACGGTACATGTCTTCTCCGATTTCCTTGGCCATTTTGACAATTTCTGAAACAATATCAACATCATGAGATCCATAAATGTATTTGCCTTTGTATCCAACGAAATAAGGTAACAATGGTGAGTTGGCAGCATATTTCATTTCTGGTTTAGGTTGGAAATAATATTCTTTGTCTTCAAAACTGTATGATTCACTGTCAGAATCACTGTCTGAGCTATCGGAACTGTCAGAAGATGATGAGGATGATGAGGATGAGTCACTTGATGAGCTATCACTTTGTTCGTCTTCACCAGATGAGCTATCAGAGCTTGAGCTTGATGATTCACTGCTGCTTTCATCTGAAGTTTGATTCTTCTTCAAACGGTATTGATCTTTGTTGTATTCGGCATAAAGGGCTTGTTGTTTGCTTGGAGACAATGAGATACTACGACGATATCTTTTGCCAGCGAATTTTTCAGTCTTGTATTGTTGAGCGGGGCTGATTTTAGGATTTTCTTCTTCGCTTGATGAGCTTGAATCGGAATCACTTGAGTCAGATGAAGAATCACTGCTTGAAGAATCACTGCTAGATGAGGAGTCACTGCTTGATGAGGAATCACTGCTTGAATCGCTATCTTCTTCATATTGGAATTCACGGATGTAGTTGTATTTGTCACTTGGCAAGTTGTAACTGTAAACTAATGAAGTGTTAACTGGATTGGCAGCTGCTTTAGGGAATTCTTCTCCAAAGTATTTGTAATCAAACAATGTAACATTGACACGACTGAAAACAACAGCTTTTTCTTCATCATACATGGCAGGGCTAAGAACGTATTTGTTGGTAGTGAAAGCAGATTGGATGGTATAGTTATCCCATGAGCCAGAGACTACAATGCGGCTAACACCGTGTTTCTATGAAATATTGAACAGATTACGAGTTGAATCTAAAATTTGATTATAGAGGAAAACTTACAGTGAAGAAATCACCCATTTGGTTGGTGCCTGGTTTGAAGTCACTCATTGGTGTGAAACCATAATGGTAACCCATGCGTTGTTCGCAGTTGCTGTAGTTCTTGGTCTTGACAAATTCGAAGAAACTTTCATTGTGTGCCAAATGTGGGAAAGGTACCAAATAAGGATGACTTTGGATCAAGTATTTTGGGAATGGAGAAACGTCATACAAAGTTTCGCAATGTCCAGTAACAGTTGGTTCCATGACCTTGTAGTAGGCATTGTAGACACCTTCTTGTGGCAATTGGTTATATTTGCACTTGATGACATTTTCGTATTCAGTATCCAATTGGAATTGACTGACAATTCCCTTGATTTGGTTGGCTTCTTCATTTGAGACAGATTTGTCGAAAGCAACGTGTGTGATGGCACCATTTTTGAAGAAAATTTCAAAAGGTGTGCTTGACAAAGGCCATTGTTTGAATTTCATTTCATGTGCAAAGGGTTCATATTCATAAGCAGATGCAAGCTCACCATGATATTGAGCATACTCTGGCTTGTAAATACGACCAACTAAGACATGTTCACTACGTGGACGGATTGTCAAGTAGGCACGTTGGAAGATACCGGCATATTGGTTAGCTAAATCGGGCATGGCAGTCAAAGTACGGGAATCAATAAAATATTTGTATTCGTATCCACAGTTCCATCCATATCCACATGAACGGTTTTGGAATGCTTGGTAATGATATTCTTGATCATATTCATATTTATCGGAGTAACCGGCGGCAAGGCCAACTAAAAATTAATAGTTTTTTTTTAGTTCCAATATTTGATGAAAGTTTTTTTGTTGAAATGTCACAACTTTTGATGTATATTTACCTAAAAGAACAAATGCTAATGCTGTCCACATCTTGATGTTTTCGCTTTGATTAAACGAAGACAACTGACTTGCTGATTGTAGATTGCAAGGGGTTTAAATACCAAAATCAATCAATGCATTACAACAAAAATCCTCATATTCCATATACACTCACTTGTAATCTGGCCACAGAAAAAATCTCATGTAATCAATATTGAATCAACGGATGCTCTTATCACCAAAAAATTGTGTAATTGCAAGACACCGGTTGCAATTATTTTATTTTTGAATACGTGAAGGAACTGTCATTTGGAGTAAAAAATGACCATATGATTTCAAGGCCAATGAAAATTTGAGTCCTTAATTTTTGATTTTCTCGCTGATCAAGGATATTTTTCTTAATTTATAAAACTGAGTTAGAGCCAAATAACCCATTGAAATTAATTAAAAATGAAAAAAAGAACAAATTTGGACGATAAAGAAATTTTCCATTCAACCATTGATTGTACAAGAAAAATCAGATGGAATCCTAGTCAAATCAATAAATGAACCTCCAAATTTCGATAAAACTCTATATCGAACATCCAAATTCACATTCAAAAAGTCAAACATCTGGTTACTCACATTCGTCACAATAAAAAAATCCTTATCATCAAAGAATCAAATGAATGAAAAATCAGGTAAATGACCTGTGATTTCATTCATAGCTGACACGTTAAATGTTTATTATTATTATTATTATTATGCAAAAGTCTGTGCTTCTAGAAAGAAATTTCACCGGATTCATGAATGAAATTTACTAAAAATAGTGAAATCTTGACAAAAAATTAAGGCAAAATTCCCCAATTCTATGTTGAAAATTTAAAAGCATAATAAATCAAAATGAGGATAAAAATAGAATGATCTGAAAAATTTGACAAGAAAAAAATAACAACATTTTATTTGTTGACATGAAGTGCTGATGACTTGAATGAGTCCAAAACAGTAGCCAGCATGTCTATTGTTTATCTTTCTTAACTTAAATTTGCAGGTGTTGTGAATTTATTTTAATATAATGGACTTCAACCGTTTAAATTAAAAATTTTCAGAGAGAGAATCAAATCAGAGTCAATAAAAATAATGACTTGTGTGCCAAAACGACAAGCAAAAAAAAAGATTGAAGACAAAGAAAAATTATTCTTTTTGTATATTTTGATCGAAGACTGTAAAAATATTTAGATCATGACATAATTTTTTTTTTGACTGCTAATTCTAAGAATTTTATATAAAAAAAATACACTGAAAAATGTCTTTGACTTACCAACGAAGGTGGGTCAATTAAAAAAATTGCATAAAATTCATGTTTGTGCGCTTACATACCTGAAAAAAAGACAAAAAATATAAAATTATTGATTTGAAACACTTTTAAAGGATTAGTATAAGCAAAATTCAAAAAATTTATTGTAAAAATGTAAAAATTAAAATAAAATCTGACTACAGTTACATTACATTCATTCTTAGTGTGAACAAAAAAAAGGAACAATGATGAGTTTCAGCGAATGATGGTTGATTTTGAGATGGTTTTTCATGAAAAAAGCATGAATTACATATAAAATGTTAATTTATTTCAACAAAATTTAAATTAAAATTTAGTTATGAATCAAATTTAAATTCAATTTCAACTTCAACAAATGAAACACAATTCTTTCGCACCTGTGATCGCCAGTACTACAGGTTTGGGATACGTGTAGCAAAGGAGATGGTGCTCGAGTAAATCGATGTGTATCTCCGGTAGTGCCGGTCAAACAGCTTCCACTGCTTATATATTTGGGTGGGCTATTTGGTGTGCTAAATGACTGACGTGCAGGACTTGAACGACCAGAAATTGACCCAGAAATTTGATTTAAGTTATCAGCTGACCCGCCACCGCGTTGTGGAATTGAAATTGGACTCGAAACTGTCTCTTCTTTAATTAACTTTTGAATGCTTTTATGGTGACATGCCATATTTAAAGGACATAAGGGAGTCGCAATCGGATTTGAAGAATTATTAAGATCAGTATTTGACTGTTTAGTTAAATTTGATGTGAGATTTTCATTTGAATTCCCTAACGCAATATTTGTATATAAATCTGTGTGACTACTACTTTTTGCTGGACCAGTTCCAGCACCCGCTAGATTTGAACTAGAATTTGCATTGCTATTTTCATTGCTGCCCATGTTGAGAAACTCTGGAAGTGGGTCAATTAGTGGTACGGTCAAGTAACGTAAACGACCTCCACGCATCACCATGTTATTTGGTGTTGGTTCAGTGAAAGATGAATTGGGAGTTTGTGCATTTCTGTGCAGGAAATCAATATAGAGATATAATAAAAATATAAGTAAAGTGAAAGCCAAAAATAAAACGAAAAATAAATAAAATGAAAATGAATTTGTGCCTTTAAAATCAACAAAAGGAAGCAAATTTATCGATTAATTTCAACATAATTTGACACACTTTTCATTTGATGTCATGCTAACATGAGGCAAAATTATGACCTAAATAAAAACTAAATTATAATCCTTATTTTTTTTCATTTTTATTTTAATATAATTTTTCAATAGACTCACGCCAAATTCATTCATATGCATTTTTAAACAAAAACAACAATATTAAAATGAACATAAATCCATTTGAACGTTTCTTGGAATTCAATTCAAACTATAAATTATTTTTTTTCTCTTTTCCTTTTCATTTTCAGGGAAATTTACATCGACATTTAAAATATTTCTGTTGCAATTCAATTCAAGTGACAAAGAATCGTGGTTTGAAATTAAATTCAAAATAAAACCATAATGAAAGTAAATTTTCTGGAAAATTCTCGTCACAACATAAAACACAATGAAAATTTAATGACCACACAAAGAATTATCGATTTAGGTCATTAAACCTTATTTTCTATGATTTGACAGGTATATGTAAAACATATTTTTTTTATTTTTATTGTGTGTTTTGTATTTTTTTTGATATTTCCTATGATACATGACATGAAAATATTCTTCAATTAGGGAATAAGTTGAATATTCTACCGGAAAATTAAAGAAAAAAAAGTGAAACGCTATGTTGCAAAAACTGATGAAAGTGCATTTATGGTCAAAATTTAAATTGCAAGCGCTCTAGAGGAAAAAATATAAACCATAAATTGATTTAACGATTTTAAAATTTGACATAGACCAGAATTTCATTTGACATTGCGAAAATAACGGTCAAAATTGAAAATAACTGTCTGGAATTTGCTAGCAAATCACGTTAAAAGTGACAGCTGTCAAAATTTTCAGCAAATCTCACGGACTAAGTTCATAGAACAGAATTCATTTCAAAGAAAATTTCAAATACAAATACATACGTTTCCGTATGTGTTTCTATAGAAAATAAATGTCAAATGAAATGTCAAGTGAAATTCTTTCGTATGGGCTTTGCTAGTCAGATGCTTTGGGGTCAGATGCTGATATCGCATTCACATTCAAATTGAATTTGATCCCTTAAATTTTAAATATCGTATGAATTGAAAGCGTCTATATTAAATTTCATATTTTTAAGACCTCCAGCAAACCATAAGTAACAGCGCATTTTTCTCGTACTTTTTTCATCATAAATATTTGAATGCATTAAATAATGATAAAAAAAAATGGAAAAATAACTATTTTGACTAAAATAACAAAAAAAAATAATCAAAATGTGAAACTAATTTTCCCCAAAGTGAATGAACTCAAATTTATAGTCATTATTTTTCAAGGACAGACAAAATTTAATAATATGAGCGTTGAATTGCGTTTTGCTTTTGTATTACTGTGAACAGAGTGTTATCTTGACAGTAAATTTAATGTAACATTTTTTAATGACTTTTGCAAAAACAAAATACGGAATGAAAATTGGCATAAATTTTCTTTTTTAATGGATTTTTTTTCATTTTGGCAAAGAACACCCTGAAAATAGCCTAATATTTTAATGACGATTAAAATGTAGTATTTTACTGTTCAAAATATTTAGAAAGAAATATCAAAGAATGTTCATTGTAAATTAAATTAGTATGACGATGATTGAAATTTGAATGAAAAATAAAAGATAACGGTCAATAAATTTAAATTAAATGTACAAAAAGGTGTAAATTCACATTTAAGGCAATGCTTTGCCTTTTTTCTTGAAATCATCATCATTGAATGGATTTCGCGATGAGTGTAACGATTGAAACAAAAATCATCTTTTGGATTGCATTTAATTGAAAATTCATTTCAAGAGACCTGAAATATCAATAACAGCTTTGTCTCCTCATTGAAAATGCATTTTTTGTGTCAAATTTAGTTCAATTTCGAATTTTTGCTCAAAGGGATCATCAATGGATTCATTCAACTCATATATTGAACATTCAATTAATCACCAGTTACACCCTCATTTCAATTTTAACGTACATTCCTTTTCAACGTATATCTGATCTAGAATTGCAAAAACAAAATATTTAAAAAAAAATACTGCAAAATGATATGATTATTATATTAAATGTGTAGAGGAGCATGGCAAATATTTGTACTGATAAATACAAAAAAATTTATACGTTTATGATTGGCACGTGTTTGATTTTTTTTTTTTTAAATAAAAAACAAGGTTTATCTTCATTATCTTTTAAAATTTTTAAAATATTTTTAATACAATCAAAGATCCCACATTTATTATTTCTTTTTATGATATATCGGATCAGATCAAGGTTCAAAGTTCATTCAAATTCTACGCAGTTTTGATTTGACATGAAAATACGTTAAAAATTCAAATTAGACAAAATTCCGTCCAGTTACCGGTCACATTTAATTTAAGCCCAAAAAAAAAAATGAAGATGTGACTAATTTCATGAGTCACGGTTAAAATATGAACAGCTGTTTCCTGACATGTGCCTATAAAAGGAATAAGAAACGTCCTTGAAAGGTCTCTTCAATTTTATTTTCATTTCATTTCATTACAAAAAAAAATAAAAACAGTTTGAATAATTTTTTTTGCAACATGTATGTTAAGTGCTAATGGAACCGGTTTTTTTTTGTGTGTGTTTGTACTTCACTGTAATGTCCAAGCAAGCATGAATCACATACCAAAGGCTTTACCTCTTTTTTTATTTAACATACAAACTGATTTCTATTATTTTTTGTATTATCAAATTTCATCTGAATTGAGAAAAAATTTACTCATACAAAAAAATTATTATATGGGTCAAATTTTATTTGTATTTTAAATGTATTGACAAGTAAATTTCACTTTTTTGATTGAAATGTATTACAATGAAAACATTTTTAATAAAAAGAATTTTGGGAAATGGTAATTTTTTTGATTCTATTTATGTTTTAATTAAGAAAAAAATAAACAAAATATATATTTATACAAATGTGTGAAAATGGCGACGTAATATAAAAATTTTCCATAGTTTTTTTTATCTGTCAACAAATTGGTCAACAACATACCAAACACTCACACATACACATCGATACACACATAAAAAAAAACATAAAATTATTAATATTACCAACAATGTGTGGAAAATGTGACATTGCGATGGAAAATTACAGGAAAAAATAAATTACGACACTCACCTTTCACTATCCTCAGCAGATCCATCTTCAGCAACAATATTATTGATTAGTTGTTGTGGTAAACTTTGTCCTGGTTGTAAAGGGGCCATTTGCGAAGGTGATATTAACGTGCTATTACTTGCGGGAGCACTCGCGTTTTTATTTGCCGAATTTAACAGATCGTTCGGATTATTACTTTCGATATTAATTACTGCTTCCGTGGAAGCAGGTACAGATCCGGCTGTACTAGTTTCGTTTGATAATTGTGTGACATTTTGACTATTATTATTATTTGATGTATTGGATATTAAATTTGCATTACTGTTATTTAATGGGAGTGTACTAGGGGGATCTAACACTGAAATCGGGCCATTTTGCATTGAATTTAGAGTTATGGTGCTGGAGGAAGATGAAGAGGGGTCTGTTTGTTGAATATGCTGTTGTTGTTGCTGTTGTGGTGATGTCACATTATATTGAGGAGAGTCTTGTTGTGGATGAAATGCGGTGTCAACAGATACACTCAATTGTTGCTGCTGCTGCTGTTGCGGAAGCACAGGTGATTGTTGTTGATTATTTTGAGTATTTTGACTGGTATTGGTGCTTGCAGTGGTTTGTAACAGATTAGCAGGCATAGTAGCACCATGATGTAACATTGGTTGTTGTTGCTGCTGCTGCTGACTAGTAACATTCTGATCTGACACTTGTTGCGAGTAGTATTGAGCCGGTTGTGATTGACCTTGTTGGAAGTTAGTGGTGTTGTTAGTGTTACTTGCGAGTATAACTGTGTTAGTTTTGGGACTTGAATTACCACTTGCTTGACTAGTAGTAGTTGTGTTAAGAGGACTTTCTGTATTTGTGGTTGATTTTCCAGGTGTTGTTGATACATTTAATGGCTGTTGTAGGCTTTGTCCAGGAGATTCATCTGATTTGGTTGTAACAGTGCCACCTACAGCACCCATTTCTGAATCACAAGTCATTCCCGAATCTAAATCACCAGTTATCTCAACAACTGATTGAGTCATTGCTTGTGAGTCATTGTCCTGACTCAAGGGATCTTCGTTGTGTATACTTTTTCCAACTGTTGTATCAGGACTACCATCGACATCACGTTGCTGTTGTTGTTGTTCCTCTAAAGTTGGTTGTAACGTTGAATGGTCCAAATAATCCATACAAATCCACCGTCCTCGTCGAAATGGTTCAGTACTTTCAATTTTAACTACTTTAAATCTTTCATTACGATGATGAATTTCTTTTAAATCACCATCTTTCTTTGAATTCGTCATTAGATTAATACCAGCGTCTGAGACACTCACATGAACATCGGCCATATTTTGGCCTCCAGTCCCACTTAGATTCGGTGCGACAATAGCAAGGCCATATTGTGAACTTGTGGGAATAACTGGAGCACTACCAATTGCATCACTACTCGTAAAAAAGACATCTTCCTTTGAAAATGTATCTTCAGAGAAACTTGGTGTCTCATCAGTGATGACACTTTTATCCTCGGCATGAGATTCGTCAAGATCATCAGCTGAATCATCACCATTGTCATTACTATTGCTACTAATACGTGGGCCATGTCCACCAGCACCACCAATTGTAACAACTGATGTAATTTGAAATGAAGATGTCTTTGGTTTACTTCCACCACTGCCACTACTTTGACTGGCACTTCGTAAAATTGGTCCACTACCACCACTTGAAGACGAATTGAGACTTGAACTACTTGCACCGGCAGCCATCATCGATGATATTGTCGAATTTGGACCAATTCCTGTGCCAGATGATGATCCACTCGATCCAATTGATAATCGGTCATGATGATGATGTAAATGATTTCCAGATGCGTCTAATCGCAAACTTTCACTAGTAGTTCGATGCACACCTTTCATATGTTTTCCTCCCTTAAGATTACTAGAATTCATTCCTGAACTTGATGTTTTGCCTAAAGGTGGTTGTTTTATTACAGAATTATTATAAATTTGATTTAATCGTCCATCTCCTCCTTTTGCTGTTGAAGTTGACGACGTTGAACTGTTATGAGAAGAACCTCGGTCAGCCATTTTTTCTTCTTCGTCTTCTTCTTTTAGTTGTTTGTTGTTGTTGTGTTGTTGAGTGTGTGTTAGGAACCGATTAACTATCAAATTAATAAGGAAAACGAATTATTATTACTTTTCAAATGAATTATAAGGAAAATTTTGTCCTTCACCTTCTTCTTCTTTGATTACTTTGCATTTTAATACATTTCACAAAATTAAATTTACTGGATCTTTTCTACAGCTGTCAAAATAATGTCGAATAATCTTTTACCAATAACTGGATACTCAGAATTTCACTTCAATTCAACATGAAACAATTCCAAAATCTCCAAATCCCATACAAATTTTCTTCCTCCAATTAAATTTTATCTAATTTTTTGTTAATATTTTTCAAAAAAAAGTGAGAGAAAAAAAAATGGAAAAATCAATTTGGCCTTTCTTTCGCTATATACGACGATGATTATTTTCACTTTAATTCAATGCAATTTGTTATCCGAATAACTTTTTATCATAATAATTACTACCTTTGTAAGGTATTTTACAATAATTTTGGTATCTTTTCACTTCGTTTTCTTACTTTTTTTTTCGCTTCAAATAAATATTTTATACCAATTTATATATCTGTGATTAAAATAGTTCCCTTAAATATTATATATGTTCAATTCTCTTTTTTTTCTTCTTAACTTTTTTTTATATTAGCACACAATTTTCATAATAATTAATCGCACTTGTCACTTTTCTATGCATCTTACTAAAAAGTACAAGAACTGTAGAGATTAAAGATGGTTTTTAATTAAAAAGTTAATGCGATTTTTCAATGGTAATTTTAATTATTTTCATTTGATATCGCACACGAAAATATCTTCTTTGAATTTCAATGGTGTAGTTTTTTTTTAATAGATATTTTTTTTCTTGACAGTTATCTGACAGCTGCGTTAGTTTGAAAAATTTCCACTAGAACTTGTGATTTGAAAATTTTAATTGAATCCGTTTGAATGAAAAATTAATTTGAATTTAAACTTTTGATTAATTTTCAAGGAAAATACAGAAAAATATTGAATAAAGTGTATAAATGTACTGTAATGTGAATTAAATTGATTTGAAATCAGTTTTGATACAATTGTTTTTTGAATTTTAATGTAAACAAAAATGTTTGTATTAAGTAAATATTTGAACTAAAGTAAATTTTTACAAAAATCTTAAATTTATGAGTATTTTAAAGGATTTTTATTTCTTTGGCATTTTAAAATTTGATAGAACTTAGTAGAAATTTCATTTAATTTCAGAATTTCAACATATTGCATTGTCCCAGTGAGACAGTCAACAAAATTTTAAATACGAACACAAAAATAAAACCGTTAAAAAAAAAGAATGTTATTTATAAACCTACAAATTCAAAGATCCTATAAGAGAACATATCTCACGTGACTGGATTAAAAATTTTACGTGATGCATCGTACAAAAATTTCTCACGTGATAAAGAAAGTAATCATTGCTATTTTTTTTCTTTTATTTAACTTCACGCAAAATACCTTCAGCTTATTTAAGTTAATTGTGAAATATTTATCTGAAGATAAGCCAAAAATAGATAAACCTAAAATTTCCATTATATAATGTAAATAATTAAACTTTACTTTTGAAGATTCACTTTTTTCGATAAAATCGTTTCATTGTACGTCTTTACGTCATCGTTATGTCAGATCATTGATTGATTTGATATTTACTCGGTGCACAAGTGAAAGTTTGACAATTCTATTTACGTATGTGTATCTATACAAAATGAGCTGTCAAATTTAATCTACTTACCCTCTTAACTGGGTAAGCAGGTATTACTTGACAGTATATTCGAAAACTTCAAAAATTCTGTACGTAAATAGAGATTGTCAATTTTTCACCTGCGGATCTAGTAAAGGGGTAAGCAATTATAATTTGACAGTTTATTTTCCATGGATACACATACAGAAATGTCAAAAATCTTGCATGTAAACATGAATTGTCAAACTTTTATCTGCTTACTAGGTCAACAGATAAGAATTTGACAATCCATTATTACGTACTAAAAATTTTGACGTTTACGTATGAGTATCTGTACAAAGCGAACTGTCAAGTTTTACTTGCTTACCCGGTTATATATTAAATATTGCCAATTCTGAAGTTTATAATGATATATACAGTTTTCCCTGTTTACTTTGCACCTCTGTACTTTGCAAAACCTTGTACTTTGCAGTAGGTAAATTTGACAGTTCTACAATTTGCAAATTTTGCAAAGTAATGAAATGTCATTGTAATTTTAATAAAATCATTTAAAATGACAAAATTTCACTCTGCAAAGTAAAGGATTTTGACATTTTTTTATAATGTGTTCTATACTTTGCAATTTTTAGACTTTGCAGACAATTTTTTACCTATCCAAAGGAAACTACAAGGGTTTTACTGTACTTTTTTACCTATGCACTGTGGAGCACAAAGGTTTTACTGTACTTTACAATAGTTAAATTTGAATAACTTCTAGCTCATAGCGGAATCGAACAGCGAATAATAATGCGGACAAATCACTGACACCAATAAATCTTCACAATAAATTGCCCTTATCATGAAAATAACTTAACCTAAAAAACTAACCATGTTTCACAAAATTTCCATCAATGAATTATCTCAAACACTTTTAACTAAAGGTTAACTATTGCTACACAAAAAATAAAAATTAGTCTTCATTATGATGATTTAATTCAAGAACGTCTCTTTTAATCCGAACATATTTGCTCCTCACACATAGAGCTCGGTACAGTAAATAAGAGAATTGTCATCTGAATTATAAATTTTATCCGTAATCTTATCTTCTTTTATTCTGAGAGTAGAAAAAGTAGTGATTCAGGTGTATGTATGTAAAGCTTTCTGATTCCCGATTAACTTCAGTTAATTCTCTGAGCTCGATCGGTTAAGAACAATCTTTTAAAGGAAAATAAAAGTGAAGAAATTTTTTTTTTTTTTCACTTTTTAATCTGATAATTAAAGATCTCAGTTCGAAATTTTTATAATTTAATCAAAATTTTCTTGAATTTCAAGAGCAAAAAGAAGGAAAAGTTAAATTTTCTTATAAAATAAGTAATAAAATTGTACAAAGCATAAAAATTTCAAGTAAAAAAAAAAATTAAACGGAAACAACAAATTTAAACATAATCAAGATGTTCATAAATGAAGACAAATGAGACACTCGAACTTGTACCTTTTTCAGTTTAATCATCTAAGTGAATATTTTATCGTATCATCATCTGATATTGTGTGATTAAGCAGAACTTTTTTATGCAATTTAATTTACAACTAAAGTGTTTTGAAAGTGATATAAATTTGTATAAAAATTTTGATTTTTATTTGAAATATTTTGAAAAGTTAATTACAAATTCATTGAAAAAAAATGGGTGAAGGAACTAACGAAGAACATGCAGCTGCAATTAAAGAAATCACTTGTGGTGTTAACACGGAACCAATTGTAAAGGAGACAAAAACTCAAAAATTCTATCGTCGTCATGGAATCAATCCGAATTTAGTAATGTTAAAAATTACTTTGTTCGTTATGTATGGAGGTGATAATTGAAAATTGTTTTTCCTCATCTATAAAATAATTTTTCAGCTTTAATAAACGTTCTGAATGTCTTTTGTGTAATTCTTCAATTGAATCCAAGTGTCCTCCCAATTCTGAAGGCAGGCAATCAAGCGGGATTTTTCCTTCAAATATTTTTCCATAATTGTTTGATGGTCCATGAATGAATAACTGTAAAAATAAGTATCAATAAATGTCCATATCTTCGAAAAACGTGAACATTAACTTACATTTCTGTCACTTTTCATAAATGGACGAACCAATGCCATAATTGTTTCAAAATAAAATGGTGCGTTAATGATGTGAATTTCAGCCAACTTTCCTGGAAGACTTTCTTGAACATAATTACAAAAAATTTTAATTGATTTCAATTTCATTCTTCTTATATGACCATAATGAACGTTTTTTGCATCATAAATAAAAATCAAACCACTTCTCGGCCCATGAGCGTTCAAGCATGAATCGATTACCATTAGAAATGTTTTTATCGCTGTATCTATGTAATAAACTGATGGGTCTGGATTCCTCATACCACCATAAATAACAGACATGTTGTTTGTGGTAACAGGAAGATAAAAGAAAATCCTATTAAAAATTATTTTAATATAATTTTGAATCGAAACTTCCAAAATTTTATATACTCACAGATTATCTAAGCAGTTTTGAATAAAATTACACGACGGATCACGATTATGAAAAAAAATTGGCACATCTTTTTTATGTTTATAATAATTTTTGATCGTATTTTTGGTTGCATTCATATCATGATTGCATGCACAATAGAAGAGAAGTAATTGATGATCTGTTATGCACTTGGGCATTCCTTCTGGATTAGATTCTCGTAGCTGAGAAAGAGTTCTCAGAGAAACATTTTCTCTTTTTAATGCTACACTGAGATCAAAATCAAATTTAAGTGACATTTCTTAAACATGCACAATACGATAAGTGAATGAAATGATTTCTACTGATTTTAATGATAAAAGAGTAACACAAGCGATCACTTTTACTGAAACTTCAACACTAAAGTAGAAAATTGTCAAAATTTGATTTGAAACTATTTCTTATGTAACTATTTAGTGTGTATTTGTAAATATTTGAATAATATCAACTGCAAAATTTGTTGTCATTTCTAGTATTGTGTGAAATGTGAAAGAAAGAAAGAGCGATTATCAAATATTATTGCTGTGTATTGAATGAATTGACCCAAAATGCACGAAGGTAACTTACAAGTCAGAGTTTACCTATTATTTGAAGATTGCGAAAATTGAGATCCGATTCGTGATCATAAACAGACATCAGACCATGAGACCATATTTTGGCTTATTGGTCTTAATGGGTTAAGTTTATTATAAATGAAATATTGATGCAAAAGCTAAAAAGTTTTAATGCTATAATTTAAAACTATGAATTTGATATGTTACTTTTTTTATTACGGTCCATTTAAATATGAGCAAATTTTTAACAAAAACTTGATAGGAGATTTATCACTAAGTTTAATATTCCATGGTATCTGCATGTCATTTTCTAATAATTTAGTGGTTCGAGATGACATTTCACAGTTGTTTCTCTTCATCAGTGAAATAATGTCGCATTTTCATTAAGAGTTCCGTATTTTTTTTATGCAACTCTTCTATAGAATCCAAACTTCCTCCGAAATCTGATGGCAAACAATCAGGTGGAATTTTACCATTGAATAATTTACTATAATCATTGGTTGGTGTATGAACAAACAACTAAAATTTAATAAAATAAAACCTTGTAAAAATTAACATTACAAAACAGAAACTTTCATTATATGAACATACTTTCCTATCATGTTTCATAAATGGTCGACATAATGCCAAAACAGTTTCTAGATAAAATGGTGGATTTAGAATATGAATTTCCTCCAATTTTACGGGTAGACATTTCTGTAAAAAATTACATATAAAACTAATTGATTTTACATTGACCCTTTTTAAATGTCCAATTTTTGAATTTTTGCAATCAAATAATAATATAAGTCCATTTTTTGGTCCATGAGCATTCAAGCATGCATCGATTACCATCAGATATGTTTTGATAGCGTTGTCATGAAAAAAATTGGATGGATCTGAATTTCTAAATGCAGCGTAAATAACAGACATTTTAAGTGGTGTAACGGGAAGGAAAAAGTTGTATCTGTTAAAATTGAAAATAAATAAAATAATAAAAAATCTGACCTTTTATCTTAAATTTTCTTAACTCACTGATTTTCCAAACATTGCTGAATATCATCACACTTTGGATCGCGATTAAGGAAAAAATGTGTGAAATTTTTCTTGTATTTAAAGTAATTTTTAATTGCATTCCTGGTTTTTTCCATATCTCGTTTATATGCCACATAGAAAAGGAGTAATTGATGATCCGTAATGCATTCTGACAATCCTTCAAAATCTACCCGTCTTATTTCAGAGAGAACTTCTGAAGAAACATTTTCTCTTTCAAGGGCTGTATTAAGATCAAATTTAAATTTAAGCGGCATTTATCGATTTTTTTTTTATCAACTGATTATTTATACCGTATATCACAAAAGAAGTAAGATAACTGATAACTTGAAACAAAAACGAAGTGCTATGGAAAAAAACGAAGCAAAATTTTGAAAAATAAAATATAATTTAAAACTTGAGCATGTCAGAGTTGAATCAATAAATCTAAAATTGGGCAAAAGCCCTGTGATTCTAAAATTAGAATGAAGAATGATTTAACTTTAAAGAAAAAGTGATATTAGAGTAAATTTAAAGTAAATTTTTATGTTGAAGGACATTTTAAAAATTCAATGCCCTACCAACCGTGATCACAATTTGCTGCCCTGTACATCTTAAATCATTGAATAAAATATTAATAGAAAAGTAATAAAAAAATAACGCAAAATTTGAATTCGTTATGAAATATCTAGTCTCGATTTTTTTTTTATTTTATGCGTGAAATTTAATACGAGCATACTTTTGAATTAAAAAAATGTAGGTTTGAACGTTAAGTTTGAATTCAATCATTGTAACCACTGGTTCTCCTCATCTTTAAAATATTCTTTCATTCTGAGTAATCGCTCTGAATGAGTTTTATGTAAAGCTTCAATTGACTCAAGGTTTCCTCCCAAGTCTGATGGAAGACAATTCTGGGGAATATTTCCGTTAAATAAATTTTGATAATCGGTTGTAGGTCTATGAAACAATACCTAAAAATATATATTTTTCTATTATGGAGCTATATGTCAAAGCCATTCAAATAAGAAAGACTTACTTTCCATCCATTATCCAAAAATGGTTTGAAAATGGTTGAAATTGCTTCTAAATACCATTCACAGTTGATCAAATGAATTTCCTTCAATTTGCATGGTAGACACTTTTGCGTATATTCACATAAAAAAATAATTGAACTCAAAGTTATCCTTCTTATATGTCCAAAATTGAAGTTTTTTGCATCATATATAAGGATTAGTCCATTTCTTGGTCCCTGGGCATTTAGACATGAATCGATGACCATGAGAACTGTTTTAATTGTTGTATCAAAACAAAATTTTGATGTATCTGAGGTACTTAGGCCACCGTAAACTAATGACATTTTTTGTGGTGTGACGGGAAGGAAAAAGAATTGACTGGAAATATATTTGACATGAATTTGGTATATAGAGTGTGTTGTGTTCAAAAAAAGTGAATTCATCTGTTTCACTTGAACGCTCATTTTTCGTTTATTTTCTCAAAAAAACATGCAGCGCCCTCTATATAACGGGCTAAGTCCAAGGAACAAACTTTTGATATTTCCGTATGTGTTTCATTAGAAAATAAACGTCAAATGAAATGTCAAGTGAAATTCATCTATGAACTCTGCTAATAAATTTCATTTCACGCATTTTATACTTACTGAGTATCTAAGCAATGTTGAATATCATCAGATGTTGGATCACGATTATGAAAATAAATTGAATTATTTCTCTTCATCTTTGCGTAATTTTTTATGGCTTTTCTAGTTTTTTCAATATTTTGCTCAAATGACATGAAGAAAAGAAGTAATTGATGGTCCGATATCCATTGAGCCAAATTTCCTTCAAGACCCTTTCTCAAGTGAGAAAAAATTTCAAGAGACACATTTTCCCTCTTCAGAGCTGTATTGAGGTCAAAATCAAATTTAAGTGACATTTTTTGTTCACAAAATTTAAATAATTGAAAAAATTAATCTCAGACTTGTAACGTTCACACTTGATGGATGAAATGTAACTAAATAAAATCAATTTTTTGAATTTCAATAATTAAATACGGAATTGCTGGTAATTTCCCAAAATCTTATGAAATGTTTTTAATATAAAAGTTTATCTGTGATTCAATAAAAATAGAAATTACATTAAATTTGTCTACCTGTTGTCTGTTAACTGTCTCGCAATCACGGAAACTTTTTTTTTAATATTTTTGAATTTTGATCAATGAATTTTCTTGTCCTTGAAATTTTATTTTTAAAATATATTGAATCACGTATTTTTGTTTAATCTGAGACCGAAGTTATGACGTCAATTTAATTTTTCATTATATAATTTCAAAAAATTTACTCGATTAAGTTAATTGTTCAAATTTACAAAGATAAAGATAAGATTAATTTACTCTCTAAATTTGTATGACAAATAATATGTTAATTAGTTTAAAAAAATTAAATTATCTCGTATTTTCAGCAACATCATCTCTATTACCTTATCTTACGATACATATGCAAAGTATTGGATTAACAGTAGAGGAAATTGCGATCATTTATTTGGCCTTGCCCTTCACGACGTTCTTGAGTCCGCCCATCACTGGATTTCTCGTTGATAAATTCGGTCGTTACAAGCCCGTCGTCATCATGAGTTTGATCCTAAATGCCGTGTTTCATCACTCCCTGTTGATGATTCCTCAACAAGAAATTCCTGGTAAAATGCCATCAGCTTATGTTATGAGACATCCAGAAACGGGCAATGTTGAAGTGTGGTGGAGTCCATGTCCAAGTCGTGAATGCCCAGATGATGAGGAGCTCGATATAATTATTGATCAGTGTTTGGATCACTGCTTGCTTCACGAACAAAATCCAAAAGTCGAGAGAATTCAACCACCCACTGACAATCCATTGTTGATTTTGGATGATCCGACTCATGACAATTTGAATTTTCATGTCAGTAAAAATAAGAAAGTACTAAAAACGGAGAGTTCTAGTACGACAGAAGCGTATATTGAAGGTAAATTAGTTTGATTTGACTTGACATTGAATTTAATTTATTTTTTTCAATTTAAGCTGTAACGGAAGAGAGTGAGGAGAGTTGGGTAGCTGAAAGTGAGGAATCGGCTTACTTTCGTCTGGATATGCATCCAGATTTGGGTGATCCCATTGAACAGCTAGGAATGGAAATTGAACAAGACGACAACGATACGGTAACTGATTTCAAGACACGGTTTGGTGAGAAACTCTTATGGAAATCTGGTGTGAATGTGACAGAGCTGGAAGAGGAGGATTTAAGATGTGGCGGTTTAGTTACCTTATCAAATATGTCACTACAGTCGACGGAGAGATTAACGCAATACGCGATCGATTGTATGGTACAAAAATGTCAATTCAGACGAGGTGGTCCTGAAATTTGTCCCCCTGATTATGTTGAGTCAGATGACGCAACTTTCTGGATTTACTTCGTTCTTCGATTCCTTGCTACTACAATGCTGAGTGCTGCTGTTACGATTATGGACCCAATTGTTTTGACTATGGTCGAGAAGTATGGTGGTGATTTTGGACGTGAGAGATTAGCTTCAAGTATTGGCATGGCAATTTTTTCACCGATTACTGGTTTTATGATTGATTACTCTTCACGGGGACTTGGATACACAAATTATGCAGCTGCCTTCTACACTTATGATGTTTTGTTGATTATCAGTGCGATAACTGTGTTTATGATGCCATTGGGAGAAAAACTTCCAGCTGATAATGTTTTCAAAGATTTGGTTACCTTGCTCAAGAGACCTCATGTCATAATTTTCATATTTTTCTTGTTTGTATTGGGAAATTTCTGGGGCTTCATTGAAAGTTTCCTCTTTTTGTATTTGAAAGAATTGGGAGCTCCCAATTATTTACTGGGAATCACTATTACAGTTGGCACAATGAGCAGTGTTCCCTTTTTATACGGAGCTGAACGCATAACAAAAATTTTTGGACATGTCAATCTCATTGTAATTGCCTTCATCGCCCATAGTGGTCGATTGGTTGGATATTCATTGATTGAGTGAGTTTTAAAAGGAATTTTCTCAAGATGAAATTTATTTTTCTTTTCTCGTTTAGATCAGCATGGTGGTGTTTCCCATTTGAAGCAATGGAAGCCCTTTCATGTCATTTAATGTGGGTCGCAGCTGCTACATATTGCGCATTTTTAGCACCAAAAGCCCTTCTTGCCACGTTGATTGGTGTCCTTGGAATGGCTCATTTCAGTTTAGGGCGTGGAAGTGGTTCATTTATCGGTGGTTTACTCATTGGTGAAGTTGGAACACGTGACGCCTTCCAATATATGGGATTATCCGCTTTCATTGGGGGAATTGCTTATAAATTGATTCATTATATCTGGCTGAAAAAGTTTGATTCACCTGTGAGATTTTGAATTTAACTTTAAAATAAAATTTGAATTAAAAAATTTGTAATTTAGACCGATGAAGATGAGTCACCTGAGGATGCTGCCGAATCTGGTGAAGTCGAGAAATTGACAAAACCAGGAATGTGTGACGCCGGCACATCAATGTCTCAAGAACGTCTCTTCTTGATGGTTCGTTTCAATCAAATTGGAAGTTTGTCATCATTACCACGTGGCTCAAGGGTAAAAATTTACATTACATGAGACATCAACTAAATATATTCTTAACATTCCAGGGTGACATCAATGACATAAGACGTCGACGCAGCAGTTATCAAATAGAGACGACGACAAAACAGAGTGGTGGTGGTGGGAGTGCATCGAAAGTTGATTTACTGAAATCAGCTCTTGAGATTAATCATAAAACATCACATCCAACTCTGCGTAGTGGTGGACGCAGCACAGAATATGTCATGCATCGTGGTCGTGCTGATAGTGCTCCAAAATTAACTCAACCTAAGCATATTTCACATCCAATTTTAAGTTCTGTTGTTGATGAAGTGAGTATTTTACGATTGATTTAAATTATGAAAGTGGGAGAAAGAGAGAGAGTGATAGAGAGATTTTGAGAGAGTGTTTGTTACTAACTTAAAAATATAAAAAAAAACAATTATTAGGTTTCAGAACCGTCCCAACTCTCAAGATTCCGGAAGAAACACCATCAAAGTGGCATTTTACCAATTGATCCTGAAATTGATCATTTACATAACTATTTGAGGGTAAATGCCCATTATGAGCATGATTTTTTTTTGTTATGTTGCATGAATTGGTTGAAATTGCATGTTTTTTTCCAAAAAAATCTTATTATTTTATTTTAAACATAGTTCAATTCAAAATAATTGTGCCAAATTTTAATTATTATTACATTTTCAACAGGATGCCGAACGTCGTGATTCAATCCCTGAAACAATTCCAGAAGGAGTTCCACTCACATCCAATTTACCTGCTGTATCGATGGAAATTCATGATATCCCGGAGAAAAATGAGAATTGCTCATGTGTGTGTACCTGTAATGCAAATGAAAAAGATCACTTAAAAACAACGAATTGTAAATAAAGTCAAATGAAGTTAAAATTAATAAATTTTTAGTGGTTTACAGTGAGTTCATTTTAAAAGTAAAATGTTAGTAATAGAAAAAAAGTTACAAATTTATGGAATAATAAAAATTAAAATGAAATTACTCAAAAATGTTATCAATTTTGTATTATGTTCTATCTTCGCAAAGCACAAAACCATTCTAGCTTAACGTTAACTGTAACATAATCACATTTAAGTCATATTTGTATACAATTTTTGAAAGATGGCGCTAATGCGATTACAGAGAATGATCTGGCTGATTTGAATTCAATGATGAAATTGCTGTTCAATTGTGAATATTTGACAAAAAAAATTTTCTCTTTAATATAATTAGTATGTAAAAATAGTCCAATCATCTCGTTGCTTTTTAGAATTGTTCTAACCAGATACTTGGGAACATTTTTTCTGAAAAAGCAAAACATTGTTTCATGGCTTGCAAAACAATCACTCTCACTGTAAATGTCAGACTGAAGCTTTTAAATGTCAAATGAACTGTCAAACGATTTGTCATACTTGAACGTGAATAAAGGGGTAAGCAGGTTAATCTTGACAGCTAATTTTGTATAGATACACATACAGAAACTTCAAAAATTCTGTACGTAAATGGAGATTATCAAACTTTCACTTAGTTAGTCTGAAATACCTTGAAAAGATGTTGATATTGGAAAATTCTGTACACTTCACATCATCAACTGTCAAACAACTGTTTGATACAAAATTTGACGTTTTATATGTGAATCTGTACAAAATTAACTGTCAATTGAATTATGTGGTTGCTGATCTTAAATTTTGGTTTTTCTGTATGTGTATCTATAGAAAATCATCTGTCAAACTTTATCTGCGTACCAACTTAACTGGGTACGCAAGTGAAAGTTTGACGATTTTCTTTAACGTACAAAATTTTTGAAGTTTCCGTATGTGTATGTATACAAAATGAGCTGTCAAATTCAATGTGCTTTTCCAGAAATCCTCTTTTCTGGCATTTACCAAGCAACACAAATAATTCATATTCTTGTTACTCTTTATTTAGTGCTGGGGGTCACCAAGTTCAATTTAATTCAACTCTTTTTCATCATAATCTTTAAATTCATCCAGAACAGCGACAAATTCATTAATTTTCCAAATATGACCAAATACTATCATCATCATATTGTCTCATTATTTTTTTATATGCAAATTTTTCCATCTTAGAATTTGATAGTCTGAGTAATATATAAATTTTTTTTTATTATAGAACAATTGATCCTTCATTTTGATACAAGAACCTCTTTCTTCTGAAGAAGTTAAACAAAAATTATATGAAACAAGTGATTTTGATATTATTTTACTTTATTGTTCCATAGAATTGCATACAGTGCAAGAATGAAATACAATAATAATAATAATAACATTATTATATTTTATTCTTTTGCATATAATTTTTTTCTTTTTCCATAACAAGGCGAACAGTATCTCACTTTTATCAAATTCTTAAATCTATGTTTCATCATCATGGGAATTTTTTTCATTTCACATAATTTTAATATAAATTTTATTATTTTTTTTTCTCATTTTTTGATGAATATTATGATATTGTTACGGGACATTGACATTTAACACAAAACTTTAAATAATAAACAGTGGGTGGAATATTCATACTTACTTCATTAATAAAAATCTGGGGAACCACTCCTTCAAATTAATTTAAATTAAAATTGTGGTAATAATTAAAAGTAGAAGACGATGAATTTCTAATAAGAGTTCTGATAAAATCATTCAAGTGGATCAATTATAAGTTTCACTTGAGCTAGTTTTCTGTGAATTGAAGGTAAACATGTGATGACATGCCTATCCCAATCAAATTATGGTGCATTATTGTTCTTAATTTGAATTTAGTGGTTCATTACTCGGAAAATATCTTCAAGACATACGTGAGTCATACTGACTTATGACAATTTATTAAGACTTTATCATGAGGAAGGGAGCAACTTATTGTTTGCGATGCGATTGAGTGAGCAACTCACCTTATTTTCATGTATTAAGAACAAAATTTTTTGTACTTGTTGATTCCAATCAGAAAATCACACAAACTTGTCTTGATTCACCGGTTTTATTGAAGAAGCAGAAAGATGTCATATTGTGTGTAAGCGGGAGTGGTGTCCCGTGATGCGAGACTGCAATTCATTAAAGAAAATTAACTTTAATTTCCTTTCAACGTGAATTATGTGATTTGATAGTTTAAGTAAAAAAAAAATATTATTTTAATAATTTTATTAATTTCAATGCAAAACAACTTCAGATAAATATTCTGTTTGCTTAAATTGACCAGGACTGTTAACAGATTTATAGCATAAAATATTTGTCCGATCAAAATTATCAGAACCCAAGTAAATCATATAATCTTTGACATAATAACTTCCGAAAATCTGCCGATCATTTGTAATACAATGGAAAAACTGTCCATTTCGACGTTCGATTCTTTCTCGGACATGTTCTGCAACTTTGTTTAAATCACTTCCATAAAGTCTCAACGCTTCTTCGGAATCCATCACAATTAATTCTCTTTCCACACTGGTAAATCCTCGTGATTGAACGATGTAAACTCTAGCTTCAATTGAAATCACAAAAATTAAGCCAAGAATTAAAATAATTGATGATTTAACTGCCATTTTTTTAATTGATTTAAATGTATTACAATTGAAACCAAGATACTGATACTGACTAAAATCAATCAATCAGGCAATCAATTAAACAAATGTGTTTTGGTGGTTTTTTTTCTTGAGAAATTCAATGCAAATGTGATAAGATTTGATTGAGATATCGACACGCAAAAATTAAGTTTTATCAAAATTTTGATGATAAGAAACGTTTCTGGTTATTTCCATTAATTGTATATGGAAAAGACCTTGAAATTCATCGTTGAAGTTGAAATTTAATCAATAGATGGCGTTACATGACAGGGCTGAATTTAACTCTATTTTGGATGGCAAATCACAAGGATGTTTGGGTCATTTAAAGCAAGTTTGGATAGAAAATCTATAAAACGGGTTGATTTGTGTGAGACTCGTTTAATTGAAAAAAAAAGTTTTGGCGCCATCTGCCAATGACTTTTTTGAAAAATTAACCGTTTTATCAAAAATTAAAACGCTTTTAGTTATATTTGCTCTCATTTTAATACTTTATTCAATATTATAAATAAACGTTTTTTCTTGAACAACTTCAGACACGATATCTTCACTGTCAGCTTCGAAAGAAGGACTATTCGGAGCTTTCCAGCATATGATTTCAGTTGAATATGTTCCAGTTGAGCCCATGTATATCAAGTAAGTGTTAACATAATAACTTCCATAAAGTTGTCCGTTATTTGTAAAACATTGAAAATAAATGCCATTTCGACTTTCAATTCGTTCTCTCACATAAACCGCTAATGGGTTCAAGTCATTTCCATAAGTATTTATAGCATCATTGAAGTCATTCTGAGTGGCCGTTACTTCACTATCCGTAAATCCACGTGATTGAATCACATACACATCGCCTTGGATGGAAACAGCAGATCCGAGAGTAAGAATTAAGAAAATGAACGGTTTGAAAGACATGTTTTTTGCACTGATTGGATTATGACTGGACATTATCGTGATTTTACCTCATTTTATATACTTTCTTATCGAGTGGATAATGAATGAAGGCAAAAGATAATCTAAAAAATTTGCAATTGTGTCAAACCTCTATTTTGGTTACCATATTTTATTTTGCATTAAGTCGATAAGCCACATGGAATGGTATGGTATAATTGTGAAAACTCTCCTAAAATTATGCAATTTTATACCTTGGAGTCATGTCCGTTTTTTCAAAACTCTGTTTTTATTTTAATGAAAATAATAATTAAACGTTTTTTTTCAATTTAATACTTTATTTAATATTATAAATCAACGTTTTTTCCTTGACAGTTTGCGACACTAAGCCTTCTTGCTCTGATCTTTGAAAGGGGCTATTGGGAGCTCTCCAGCACAAAATATGAGTTTTATCAGGTCCATCGGAATTCATATAGATCAAGTAAGTATTGACATAGTAACTTCCGTAAAGTTGTTCATTATTTGTAAAACATTGAAAATAAATGCCATTTCGACTTTCAATTCGCTCTCTCACGTAAACCGCTATCCGATTCAAGTCTGTTTTATAAATATTTAAAGCATCACGAAAATCATTCCTGGTTGCGATTAGTTGATTATCTGAAAATCCACGGGAATCAATCACAAAAATTTCTCCTTGGATTGTAGCGACAAAGGAAAAACTGAGAATTAGCAGAATACACGGATTATATGACATATTTGCATGAACTGAATTTGATTTGGACTGGAAAATGTTGTGATAATGCCTTGCTTTATATACTTCCTTATCGAATGGATAATGAATGAAGGTTGAATATAATCAGGAATTGATTAACAAATTATCATTAAAACACTTTTTTTCCCCATTGTAATCTTACACAAATGTTTTGATTTAGTATTAACATGTCATTGTATTCAAATACTCCTAAAATTATGCAATATATCAATATTATAACAAGCGAAAAGCAAAAAAAAAATGCTAGAATAAAAACACTTGGCTCTTTAATTTAAGATGCTCTTGAAAGCAAAAATTTATTTATGTTTTAAAATAACTTCTGATACAATCGAGTCAGGCATATTCGTCACTGGACTGTTTACGGCTTTGAAACACATAATATTTGTCGTATCATTTCCATTTGAGGCCACATAAACCACATAGTTATTTACATAATAATTTCCATAAAGTTGTTTGTCACTTGTAAAACAATTGAAAAATTGTCCATTTCTGCTCTCGATTTTTTCTCTCACATAAATTGCAATTCCATTTAAGTTGTCTCCATGCAAATCTAGTGCAGCTTGGGCATCACTTAACGTTGCATTGGCCTCTTCTGGGGTAAATCCACGTGAATATACCGTATAGAAATTGGCTTCAATTAACACGGCAAAAGTACAGCCGAGAATAACGAAAAGTAATTGTTTTGAATTCATTTTTTTTGTTCTCTTCCACCACGATAAGGTTATCAATGAATTTCTTTATTGACTGAAATTTCGGAAGATGCCTTCTGAATTTATATACTTTTTGGATTGCGTGTAAAATTAGTAGATAGTGCAATATGTTAAAGATAACGTCGCTACTTTTAACATAACATCAGTAAATTAGGAAATAATTGACATATCTTTGAAAGATCTCTGTAATGTTCAAAATGTAATAAATTTGATAAAAAAAATCTACAATGATGAATGAGGAAACGCCATGAAGCATGTTATGAAGGTCATCCTCTTAAATGTCAAAAAATTCAACTGCTAAAAATTAACGCCAATCTAGGGTCTCATCTATAAGTTGAGACCATTTTTAAAAACGTCGTCCAAGTTAAGATTCGTTTATGATCAAAATTCAAAATTGGTAAATTGGACTACAGACAGACACAAAACAGAATTGTTTCTTTTTTCATTTGAGGATGACCTTCATTCAAATTATCAATCATTCGATTCTAACTAACCGATTTTTTTCTACATCTGATTGCAAATTGACCAATGACGTATTTTAAATTTCATTGTCACTTGTTAGAATTTTTGAAGGTCATTTATCGGCTTTACATTTTTTGAACAAAACGATAACAAATAAAGGCATGTAATGTCATCCCAATCAAGTGTATTACATGATTTATTTTCATTAAGTGCTTAAATGACTCACAAAAATCAACCAAAATCTAATATTGACCCAAATGGTTCATGTATGAATTCTAAAGGGCTTTGAAAGTCTATTTTATTCTGATTTTCTAGGAATTTACTTGAATACTTTAAAATTCTTGTAAATTATGTAATAATTCTCTAAATTAACTGATATTTTCATTAAAACAATAAAAGTACAAGAATGTGATTAAAAATTTATTATGATAAGATTTCATCCATCCATGATTAACTTTAATGTGGTTTTTTATCAAGCACCTTTAATAGACGATAATTCTTATCAATTTAATCAAAGTCTATTTAAATCACAGCATAGTCTAGAAATGATTTAGTTACACACTTCAAATAGTCAAAATTCAAACAAAATTTAATCAAAAATGAATTCAATTAAAATTTTGTCATTACTTTTCACACTTTTTGTGGCATCGAACGCAAGATTTACTGCCTACGACTTTGTAGGACTTAGTGCCACCGAACTTAGAGAAATTGTTTTTTGGGCTGAACTTGCAAGTGATAATCATGGCTCAAATTATGGTGCTATTGCCGAGGAAATGAGAAATAATTTTGATGCAAAATATGGAAATAAAAATAATTGTGTTGCCAATCGAAATGGAGCCTTCATTTCATTTTGGTATCGTGAATATTATGTTGATTTGATTTCTGATGGTGCTGATAATTTGGTTATTAATTGCTGGGCCTCAGCTGGATGTACAAGAGATTCATTGGAACATTTTGTACAAAAGAAACCAATCAGTGAGATGTTTAAGAAGGAAAAAATTCAACAAAATTAAATCATGGCTATTGATCAAATTTCTTTTTGTATTCAAAGTAAAGTAACAACATTATAAGTTGGAGATGAACTTTGAAATGGTAAAAAGAAATAAAAAATAAATAAAAAAAAATTAGAATAGAAATTAAATACACTTATTTATGAAGCACTGCAGCAGGTAAATCAAGAGCCTACTTTTTGTTCTATTATTATTATATTTAGTATTATAAATCTTGAGGTCAGTCACGATATGACAAGTTATCTCTGTTTTTTTTCTGTATTCCTTCGTTTACTCATTCATTCATAAGAAATCATAATAATAATGAAATATAACAATTCTAGCAATAACAAACAACAAGAAAGAAGTCAAATAATGTTTGAAGTGTACAATATTGTTTATTTTTTTGATGACTTTTAAATTCAAATACGCTTTTGGGATTTTTTGGTTTTCGGTATCTCAAATCACTCTTAAAATTTTCACTGTAAGTTGAAAACACCCAACAAACCACCCTGCATCATAAGCGTGGACCAGAAGAGGGCCCATAATAACAGATTTTTTTAGAACGAAGCAAGAAATGCGATAAAAATGTCATTCATCAAATATCCTACTCTAAATTGAAAATGCTCCGCAAATCACCCCGCAGTGCTTGGAAATAACTCCGCATGGATATTTAATAATGGACAGGTGAGTTTTTGAAAATAATAGCACAGATGAAAATCAGGTGAGTTTTTTTTTTATTAAACAGTATTTATTTTCGGTAATTTTCATTCAATTGCTTTGGTATATCTAGCGTTTATTGCTACCAATACCAGTCATAAATATCACTCGCTTGACGAGTACTAAAGCATCTACACATGCAAACTCTAACACGAAAAAATCAGTTCTTTACTGGTGAAAATAATCTCTCCTCGACATGTCAAAATTTATGTACAAAATCTAAATAGAAAATCAGGTGAGTAAATAAAACAAAATTTAATTAAAATTTATCATGTTATTTAAAATTTGCCATATTTGCCTCTGTAGAACTCTTCCTTGGAGTCATCGTGATGGCTTTTTCGGGAAGACTTTCTAAATCCCATCTTTTCGGGCTTCTTTAACGATGGGGCTTCAAAGCCGTCGAGCACTATAGCCTCCATGACTTTGAACATGTCGCACCTCTTGTCCAGGATTTCCTGAGCCGGCTTCTTATAAGCTGCTAACTTTTTTTGCAGCTGTTCTTTTTCCTCTCCTGAAGCCAAATTAACTGTCATCCACAGCGATTTCATTCCGGGCATTATCGTTTTGAAAGAAAAAAAAAATAAGGTAAGTATGGGCAAGGTAATTAGGAAAAGGTAAGTATGGGAAAGGTAATTAGGGAAAGGTAAGTATGGGCAATGTATGAGGTAAAACTATAAAAAAAATACTTACTTTTCATCTTTGAACACGGATTCGTAGATTAACGACATATTTTTCGCCATTTCCTCAATTTGACCAAGTTCATTCTTGCTCTTTTTTATAAAAGCATCGTATGTAGCACAGTGTGCTAAGATTTTAATTTAAAAAATTTCCATTGGTGTTGTGATGTTCTGTCTTTGCATGATTGAACTAAAATGATTTGAATTTGCATTTAATGCACCCAACATGCATTAACTGGCTTCAGCAGTCAATTGTCTTAGTTTGATTTCAAAATCTATTAAAATGTGCTTAATTCAATTTCCGTACATACATTTACAATTTTTTTTAGCAACAAACACAATATGAAAAGAAGCACAATTGTTGCAATTTCAAATAACGATCATATTTTATATTTTTATTCCTTCTTCTCATATTTATACCATTTCTCGTCATATTATCATCATTATTATCAACATCATTATATTATTACACCACTACTTTACCTTACGTTTCTTTTAAGTAATTTTTTTTGCACTGGTCCAATAAAAACTTGCATATATGATGATTTTTTTTTCTCTATACCTTAAAAAAAATCAAGCAAATAAATGGAAGTGAGTGTTAATACAAACATATTTTTAATGTACATTGTACAATATTATTGATTTGAAATAATTTTTTTTGCATTTAATTCCTTTACATTTCCTTTTCGTTATTGTTCTTATTTCATTTCTTGTCTTTTTATTTCATTTCATTTCTGTGTAATATGTTGTCATGATTTTGACCCACTTTTTATTCTAATTTAACACAACAATTTCATTGTCATTGATAGTGCCCACAGCATTGCACTTTTTTTCTCTTTCCACTCAATCTGATTGCACCAAAGAAGTTCATTTCAAGATGTGAGTTAAATTGAAGTTGAAGTAACAAAATGCACTAATGTTGTTAAGTGTCAAAATATTTAATTTTGTGGTTTTTTTTTCAACTTTTGTTCAAAGAACTATGTAATAAAAAAAGAAAATAAGTAAAAAAGTATCGATAATTCTCTGGTGACACACATGTTAACATGATGTTTCATGTTTTTTTTTTTTACTAAAGTTTGGGTCATAATACAGAAAGGATTAAGAATTTGATACCTTTTTTTCTTGTCTTATCAGTTGTTGTGTTTTTTTTCTGGTTTATTTTTAAATTTTAAATTGAAATGAGTTATTCAAGAATAATAAATAAGTAGCGATAACGTGTCAACAAGAATTGATGTGTGCCACCCAGGTTTCAATCAAGGGATTTTTAAATGAACAAAAAATGCGATTATGGAAAGGTTTTAATTGTCTGTCAGAAATTTAGTTATTTTGGAGTTCCTCGAATTTTAAATTCAGAACGTTGAAAACGAGGCCTTAGCCGTAGTAAAATTATTCTAAAGTGGTAAAACCTGAAATAATGACTCTCATGAAGTAAAATCACCATAATAAAGAGAACTAATCGATTATTAAGTGTGAAGAGAAAGTCAGAGAGACCACAAAAGGACTCTTTGAGACCGCGGAGGTGCCCTTGTAAAGCCTTAAACAGAGAGCGTGAGAGAGTGAGAGAGAGAGAGTGAGCTTAAGAAAAAGTATTGAGAGAGCAATTTGAATAGACTGACAGTTAGAAATGAGAGAGAGAGAGTATTGAGAGATATTTTTAAACTAAAAATGTGCTTTCATAATAACTCCAAGTTAAAATTTCGTTTTTTTTCTTTGTCACTTCATAAACTCTTAATGTCAAAAAAAAAATTTCAATCAAAATTAAGAGAGCAATCACAATCCTTACATCCATTAAATTGATCCAAGACTAAATAATGCCATCACCCAAACCTCCTAATTATATTTATGGTTTTTTATTGCCAAAATATTGTACTTTAAATTCAATTTATCTGAAACAATTTGTTCTGTAATTTTTGTTTGTTTTTTCATTTACTTTTTTTTTATTTTATTACATTTAATAAATTTAAAACACTTATTTACGTGTGCGTACCAGCAAATTAATAATAATTTTTTGTATTTTAAATTTATATGTAATTTTTCGTTTTCATGTGATTAATTTAATAAAAAAAACAAAATAACCATCTTGAAACTGAAAAATAACAAAAAATATATTAATAAATTAAATAATTTGTTGCACTTAAATGTATAATGTAGGATTTTTTTTTATCTTTTGGGAACGCCTTTACAATTTTTTTTAACTTCATACTGTGTAATTGAGACTTTAAAAATAAAAATACTACTCGAGGACATTTGTATTGGAAACCGAATTTATTTCAGATAATATTTCTCTTGTAATTGAAATAAAAATGTTTAACATTTAATTTTTATATGAAATGGAAGCAAATTCCTTATCAAATTCAAAAACAGCAAACTTCGTTAAGGGTCATATGAAAATGTATACTTATTTTCTTTTGCGAAGGTGGAGATTTGAATAGAACTTGAATTTTTTTTTGTAGCTTTGTTTTAACTTGTATGAAATTATAATGATGCATTATTATGAAAAAGTAACAATGACGATTCTTTTGGAGGTACAAAGTTAAATTAAAGAAAGTTTTAACAATCAGTGTTGTTCTGTCATGTTAGATAAATGTTCACTTTGATCTTTGCTAATGATAGAACAGATTGTTAACTAAAAATATTATAAAATTGAATGAATTGATTGTAATCAGTGTTGTAATTGCGTATTATTTGTGTTTTTCAGGTGAATGTATTTTGATGCTGGACTAAGCAGAGCTCGAAATTGTTGCTGAATAGAACTAGACGTTGTGATGCCAATTACTTTTCAAATGTCTTAAACCGAAATATCAAACGTGAGAAATCTCCAAAGATGTTAATGTTAAAAAGTGAAAATGTCAAAAGCTAATGACAAAAGCAGAAAATGTTAAAAGCTGAAAATGTCAAAAGCCGAAAATGTCGAAAGCTGAAAATGACAAAAGTTGAAAATTTCGAAAGCTGAAAATGGCAAAAGCAGAAAATGTTAAAAGCTGAAAATGTCAAAAAACGAAAATGTCGAAAGCTGAAAATGACAAAAGGTGAACATTTCGAAAGCTGAAAATGTTAAAAGATGATAATGTCAAAAGCTGAATATGCCCAAAGCTGATGATCATTTCAAGTCCAATTCTTGACATTCCAGAAAAATATAACACTGAAATGTCAAAAAAACAGGATTTAAACCATTTTTCAATCAATATCAAATCATGATCAAATTATGCAGGAATTTCATTTAAAATATTCTAGATTTAGAACAATGAGTTAATTTTTTCTTCACAAACTTCTAGAAGATCTTATCCAAATCAACTGATTAATACGTCATTGTTCTTCAATGTTTCCTTTTCAACAACTTGTTTTAATTTCACTGTTACATCACATTTAACAGTCAATTGATTAACATTAAATTAAATGATTTAATCAATCAAAAGGAATTTAATCTTAGTTCATCGCGAGGATCAAAATACATTTTTCATCCATAAAAACACTTTAGGTGTGGCTCATTTCTGTTTAAAAAAAATAAAAATTTAAATACAAGACAAAAATACAACAAAAAAAATGTGTTGAAAGAAAGTTATTGATGTGCAACAACATCGACTGAGATAAAAATCTAATATAATTATTTATGAATTAATTAGAGGTCTCCTTGTTAATACGTTTTGTGGTGCTGCTGTTAAAACCTTGCTAAATGTTAAAAAAAACAGAGAAAAAAGTTTTAAAATTAATGTAAGTGATATGATAATAAAATGTAATTCGATAATATCTTAAATGTGTCGTCGTTGTTCGGACATGTCCCTTGGTATTTTTTTTTCTCTGTATTTCTCTCTTCGTATATGCAATTTTGCATTGGAATAAAAAGATGCATTTGTTTGTAAAAAAAAAGTTAAATTCCCTTCAGACACAATAAATTAAATCAGATACACTGATATATCAATTAGCTTTCCCTTTCATCTTATAATTTCTGGTTTGGTTTTGCTTATCATCATTGTTATTATTAATATTTAAAATTAATATTAATTCAATTTAAAGGTATCACTGACCCTCACCTTTATTAATTCCTTAAAATTAAAATTTATTAACAAAAAAAAAAAAATTAATATTAAATTATAATGAAAAAAATATGATGAGATTTTACTTTTTTTATGTAATCATTTGTAATTGTGATAAAAAAAGTCATTTTACAATGTAATGAAGAAGAAAATTTAAAGTAAAGTACAAATGAGAAGCACAAATTTAATAATAATAACAATAATTAATAAGAGGAGAAAAAAAGAGTATATTCAACGTCATAATAATTTCTTCATTAATATCCATGTTTTTACGCCATTCAAAAAAATTACAGTGAATTATTTTGCCATAATAAATAATTGTATTGTACTAATAAAACATACCTGATACAATGCAAGAAATCAAGAAAGTAAATATAAATTTGTTTTTTTTTCTTCTTCTTTTCTTATAAATTAACATTAAAAGTTATGATAATGTAGTTAATTAATATTCATATCGATTTTTGTGTCTCCTTATAAGTCATTTCCACTTTTAATATGATGTAAATCAATATTATTATCTGTTAACCCATTCAGAGCTTAATAGCTGAAATTGAAAAAAATTGAAATTGAGTAAGTGAAAACCGTTTGACTAATGTGATTTATTAAAACGCTAGACTGAAGTTATCAACGACCTCATTAACGACCTTTTCAGATTCGAGTTCAGATTTTTCGGACCCCCTGGACCCTCCCCGACACCTTCGCTATTTTAAGCCATGTGAATCCTTTAAATCGTTGTTCACTAAAAACCTTTTGACTACGTTATTCACTAAAAAAATTTTGACCATGTGATTCACTAAAACCATATGACTAAGTTTTTCACTTAAATATTATTGAGCATGTAACTCATTAAAATCCAGGGGGTAGTCAGGACGCGTCAAATTGACTCTCTTGACCCAAATTCGCCAAACACCTTATTTACCAAATACTAAATTCGCCAAACGTCATATTCGCCAAATACCAAATTTGCCAAATGTCAAAAGAACAAAATGCCAAATTTGCCAAACGCCAAATTTGCAAAATCTGCAAAATGCGCCAAATTTGCCAAATGCACCAACTTCGCCAAAACGCAGATGGTGCCAAATTTACCAAGCGCTAAATTCACCAAATACGCCAAATGGCAAAAATGCCAAACGTCGAATTTTGCAAAATCTGCCAAATGCGCCAATTTTGCCAAATACGCCAAATGTCAAATTTGCAAATGGCCAAATTCGCAAAAGCTAAGTGCGCCAAATGGCGAATTCGCCATATGCCAAATTCGCCAGACACCAAATGTGCTAAAATGAAAAATGATTTTTTTTCTTGGCAAGCGACCTGACTACCCCCTGCTAAAATCCGTTAGTAACTAAAAAAGCTTATGACATTGTGTTTCACTAAAAACCATTTGACCATGTTACTTGCTTTAAACCTTCTTATCAGCTATCAATGGGTTAATATACTTTAATACATACAAACAACCCAAAAAAAAATTTATCACAATAAACACAGTGAATGACAAAACACGGTTGTTTTATTATGTTCACTCTTCTCTTCATCTTTATTATTAATATTATTATTATTGAATATCATATACTCAAATTCATAATAATCGTGAACTTTCTTTTTTTTCCTTTTTTTCTGCTCATAACTTTTTGCTAAAATCGCTCTGTTATTATTAAATTATCATTATTATGATTAAATTTATGCACGTTGTTGTATCACACAGTTTTTTTTCTGTTGTTGTATTAATATATTTATCATTAAAAGTTATTATTATTACTTTAGAGCTAATTTGTGACAATAGTAATAAATTTTAAGAGTAAAAGGACCCTTGTGACGAAAATGATGAAAAGAACTGTTTTATTGATGTTTAGATATTGAATGGAATTTATCGATTATGTTAATTAAAATCATTTGTGAAGAGTAGTATCAAAAGTTATTTAATGTAATTTATTTGATTGCCAGAGACATTTCGGAGTCTTAACAGTGAAAATGTTATCAAATAAATATTGAATGTAACGATTTGTAAATATTTTTGTAAAAACATATGTCTAATCGATAATTTGTGTGGTCCCTGTT